>NW_026510135.1:0-14546 GCF_026875155.1 Cherax quadricarinatus | reverse complement strand
CTTTTGATATTACTCGTAAACACGCAACCAAGGCATTTTGGACAGAAGAAAAAAACATTTTGGGAAAACTTTTGGGGGGAGATGGGGGATCGGGAAAAGGACGTGCCCTCAGTGATTACATTCTTTGCTTCTACCACTCTACATCTGCCTTCCGACGACAGTACAGTTGCCCCTCGGGGAACAATGCCATCGTATGCATAAAAATATTGGCTTGGCCAACAATGAAAAACTGGGTTAAGAACATTCACCGAATGTGCCCACAGGGCCGGGGCGGGCCGCAGTTTGCTCCGCACATGAAACCAGTGTGCCATTGTTTACAAGCCAGTGTGGAAGTTCCAAATACATTAAACATTTTGTATTAATCCATTGTTTTTAGTGCTTGTAACGCTAAATCCACAGGGGCCCCAAAAAAACTTCAAGGCAAACCCCTGTGGAAAAAAGGGTGAAAATACTGAAAAATAATCGAAAAATACAAAATGGGTGATGCCTCCAAGTGGCCGGGTTTGATAACAAACCCCAAATTACCATTTTTACTTTTGGCCAAAAAAAGGCAGCAAGGAAGTTTTGTTGCAAAGGTGCAAGTAGCTTACAAAAAGGAGAGCATATCTTGAAGTTTTGGGAGAGACTGTTATTGGTTTTGATAAATGACAAAAAATTTATCAGGAATATTTTTTCCCAGTCAATCATATTGAAAAAGGGCAGGCATTTTTGCTTTATGATTTAATTAAGAAAATGCCTAAAAACTATGTTGATGCAAGTGAATTTAAGGCCAGAAAAAGGTTTGGGTTTTGAGAAATTTTAACCCCCTTGACTTCGCAACCCCCAACCCTGTTTGTCTCCTGGTGTCGCAAAATTTAAAAAAAAAAAAATTTTTTTTTTCTTAAAAATGATAAAATTTTGTCCCGATTGTAATAAACACCATAAAAAGAAATTTAATGGAAAACTGATGGAATTACCTCTCGAAAATTTAGCGACCTTTGGCGATATTTACAAATCAGCGATTTTGGGCCACTTTGCCCCCTTTTTTTTCGGCAAATTTCATTTTTCCCAGTCGAAAAAATCACAGCTATTTTTTTAGAACCCTTTTTTTTCTATCATGAGACAAGAAACTCCCCATTACATGATACAAGAAATCCCCAATAACATGGTCAGAATTTTTGCAATTTGGCCAATTTAAAACGAAAATTAAAAAATAGGGCAATTTAAAAATAGGGTCCAGAATGAACACTGCAGACTTTCCCCTGGCCTAAAAAAATTTTTACTTTGTTCATAAGTCATGTCCCCAAAGCCCCTTTGAATTACCTTGCCTTCTATTTAATTTTATTCAAACAAAAAATATTTGATTTACTTTTTGCTGACTACTGCAAATTGTAATAATTGTATAAATAACATAAACCCATCATAACTGCATATGAAGGGCTACGGACATTTATTGGATAATGGGTATAGCCCTTGTGGTTAGCATTTCTTTTTGATAAAAAAATAATTTTGGATAATGACATCATTTGTTTACTTTTTGAACATGGGGAAAAAGTCAAACTTTTCCCCACTTTGAGCTCCTTTCCGGGGTTTTTTTAGAGTAAAATAATCAAAATCACCTCAATTCCTACAACATTTTTTTCCATTCTATCAAATGAGACCAAGAAAACGATAATACAACCAAAAACTTACGAAAATAACCACAAACGGCATTTTAATTAAAAAAAGGGTTGGAGTTTTTTTTTTTCTTATGCATTGCATTCCGGGATTTTTTTTATATGGTGCACATGACCACACAGATCCATTCTCTCACAGGAGCCTACCACTTTCCCCCTTTTGTTTTAAAGGGGCCTAGAATTTATGAGTATATATACATAAAACAGGGTATCTCGTAAGACGTATATATATGCCTCGACAGCAAAGGTTAAAATCTTTGTGGCATACACAGTGTGATAAGGCAGGTGAGGCGCCGTTCTTAAAAAAAAGCAGCTGAAAAATATGAGGACTTTACCCAAAACGTGCAAACAACGTATAAACATTTTCACTACCCCAGGCCCTGAATACACCTACCTCCGACTTACGACTGAGTTCATTCTGAGAACCGATCGCAAGTCAAAAAGGGATGTAAGTCAACTTTACTACGAATATCAACATAACATTTTTGTAATGACTTTTTTTATTGTTTTATTTTGGTATTTATGTTTCTTTCTTTTTATGCTGTTAGTACTGTATTTTATTTTGTAAGGTTTGGAAACACTGGTACAACAAAACACTTGTTTTTTTTCCCAGAAATTTGGCATAAAAAATAGGGTTTTAAGCGAGTTCGAAAGTCGAGCGGTATTAAGCGATGGTAGGTGTTTTTTTAAAAAAGAAAAATTGTTCTTTTTATATAGAAATAAAGTACACTTTTTCTAAGAGTTATAGGATAAAAAATTTTTTTTTAGCAGTTTTTACCCAATATGGGGGCACGAAGTTGGCACTTGGAAATTACCTGAGGCAACACGAGTTTTGCCACTTGCAAAGTGTTGTGTATATTTTTTTTTCTTTTTTTCATATTTTTTATGAAATTTTTAATGTTCGATAATTAATTTTAAGTGTTCTTATCATTTCATGCCCAATCTTTTTCTGACTTAATATGGGTACTAAAATTGACCACTTGCACAAACTCATTGACGGTGGCTTTTACACCTCCCTTTGGGGTTTTTTTACTATTGTATGGGAAATATACAAATATTTATGGTCCAAGCAATGTTTTGATACAAGGTGTATAAAAGAAGGAAGAAGGAAAAACTGGAGAAAAGGGGAAAAAGACTGGAGAAAAAGGGGAAAAGAAGAAAGAAGAAGGAAGAAGGGGGGAAGAAGAAAGAAAAAGAATAGAATTCCCCCTTTGAAGCATGATGTCAGTGACAAGCACCGGGGTGGCAGTGAAAGAGTTTTTTTAAGGAATATTTTTCAGCTCAGCATTTCTGTCTCGCTTTTCGTCTCTCTATCTGCATGTCCTCTTTTTTCTCTCCCGCTTGTCTCTCTGCCCCAAAGAGGCCCTGTGAATCAACAGGGATTCATATGCATTAATCTACAACACGTATAGCACTTCAGATATTTAGGTTACCCAGGGAATTTACCTTTCATAATTGTATTTATATGTACCCGTGTACAGAGATAAGAAAAGATAGCCCGAGACGACAGAGACGAGAAATAGAGACAGGCAACAAGCAGACAGACACAGGCAGAGACAGAGACAGGTGACAGACAGAGACAGACAGAGAAAGCATAGACAATAACACAGGGTAGCAGAAACAACGTGACAGACAGGAAGATAGACAGGGACTAAAAAGGGTCAACATCACTTTTCCCTTTTAAAAGGGGAGTGTTTTAAAATGACATTACATCAGCGAACCTTGGTGTTTGCCACACTGTTTGCTTTAACTGGCACTCCCCCAAGGTATAAAGGGGCCCAATTTTTTAATATGTGCACCCGAGTGTTAAAAGGCCCATTCTATGCTGACCAGGCATTCAGGGCAATTGGTCAAATTTTTGGGGGCAGGAAAAAAAAAACAATGTATTGTTTGGGGAGAGTGGTAAAACGTATATAACATTTGACCGTTTACGGTGAAGGGGGGCATAGACGCTGAAAAATTAAAAAAAACCAAATTTTCATTGTGATGAAAAAACCCCGTTTGGAAGAAAATGCCAAACAGGACCTACATTATTCAGGGGAAAGGCATCCCAGGACACAAGCCCATGAAAGACAGCAACTCTCATGTTTTTAGAATGTTAGGGGGGGGTTGCAAATGAAACTTTACTCAGTATCACTCTAAACTCCCCGAGTGTTCAAGAAAAACATGTCATCAAAGGTAATTTTTGGGGGTGATGTGGGAAAACAAAAAGTAAAGGCATGGGTCCTAGGGACATTTTCCCAATTGGTTTTATCATGTGTTGGCCCCACTTTGAAAAAATACCTCCAGAAAATAAATTGACCTCAAATCCACCGGTATTAACAATGCTCCTGTCAACCTCCAAATTTGCAAGAGTGAAATGTGGGGGATTTAGTTTTATAAAGTCAGGTTTTTGCCTCCTAACACCCCTCCCCCAGCCCCTGGCCAGCGGTCATTTCAAATTCAAAAAATGTACACCAAAGCAGGTTTAAAAAGTGCTTTGAATGACCTCAGACACTGAAAAGACCCCCAATGAGTTTTGGAAAGATCCTTTTAGTTCCTCATTTCATAAACCTTATAGGTAAGGTTGGGGGGGGATACTTGCAGGATTTTTAACTCTGCTTGGGGGAAATTTGGCCCACAATGCGTACAAGAGAGGGTTTTGAAAGGGGTTTGGGGGTAACCCTAGGAGCCTATACCTTGTGGAATTATTGTGCCATTGGGAAGTCCATGGGGTTGGGAAATTAGTTTTGAGGAGTGGGAAAGTTGGTGGAGAACGATATGAAGAGCAACCACTATGAGCTGCTAGACATGCAATACAAGAGACCCACTGAGGAAATTGTTTTAGAGGAGGGGAGAGAGAAAGGAGGAAGTTGCCTTCTTCAACGATTAAGGACATTTGTACAAAGTGGGCAAAGGTGCAAGCCTTTATGGATGAACATCCCCTACTACTGTTGCAAAACCGTGCGGGGTTTTACAATGACAAAGTTTTGTCCCAAAATTTTGGGGGAAAACTTAAGGGAACCCAGAAACAGAGCATATGACAGATTTTTTTTGGGGCGACGAGGTCCAGTGACTGCAGGTTTTTCCCTTTGCATTAAAAAACAAAAAAGGGGAAATAACCCCATAAGAGCTTGCACCTAAAATCCTTATGGAAGGGGATTCCCCTTCCAACAATAAACACCTCCACATCTTTCCCCCCCTCCCATCCATCATCACAATAAATTTCAGTAAAGTAAGTGTCATTTATTCTTTATCTATTTATTCTTCATGTCCATTTTTTTCTTGTAGGAAAATGTATATTTCATTCAAAATTTTTTCTACTAATATGTACTTTCATGTGTCTGGAACAGATTAATTGGATTTCCATTACATCTTATGGGGAAAATTAATTTGGCTAACAATAAAATCAGTTAAGGACAAGCTCTCTGGAATGGAATAATATTGTAACCTGAGGATCCACTGTATATATGTCTCGACGCTGTTGCTTGATACCTTTGATATACCTTTGAAAAGTTTCAAGAGTTTATCTACTCACTGAGCCTGGCCATGGGCCAGGCTTGTCTGATACTTTCCTGGTCAACCAGGCTGTTGCTGCTGGAGGCTCGCTGCCCCACATATCCATCACAGCTTGGTTGATCTGGCACCTGGTGAAGATAATTCTCCAGTTTCCTCTTGAAGGCTTCTACACTTGATCTACACATTGTTCGAGAGTATAGAACAGATCTCTTCTCCAGGCTGAGAGACTGACAACCTTAAATCTCAATGGACTGATTAAATCATCTTCACATCTCTACTGCTCCTGCCTACTTTCGGTACTCGACTGAAGAAGCCTACTGTGTAGGCGAAACGTTTCAGATTAACCCTTTCATGGTTGGTGCCGTACTAGTACGCATAAATTCTAGTGCCTTCAAATCTAGCAAGAGAAAGCTGGTAGGCCTACATACAAAAGAATGGGTCTATGTGGTGAGTGTGTACAGTATAAAAAAATTCTAAAGCACACAGTGCATAATGAGAATAAAAAAACTCCAACAGTGTTTTTGGTTTAAAACAGCGACTTTACAGTGTATTTTCATATGCTACAAATGGTTGTATTCTAGTTTTCCTGGTCTCATTTTATAGAATGGAAGACATATTACAGAAATAGTGATGATTTTGATTGGTTTCACAAAGAAAAAGACCTTAAAATTGAGCTCAAAATAGCAGAAATGTTCGATTTTTGCCAAAGTTCAAAAGTAAACAAATCATGCCATGCGTCCAATACATGTCACCTGGCGAGTCTAATATTCTTTCACAAGTACACTGATATTATTTATATCATTTCTACACTATTATAGTAGAGTGCATAACAGTAAATCTTCTATTTTGTCAGAATAAAAATTCAATGTGGAAAGCAAAAGAAATGCAAGAGGGGCCTGGAGACATGACTAATGAACAGAGGAAATGTTATTTTAGTGCCAGGAATGTCTGTCTTGTTTATTCTGGACCCTATTTGGAAATTGGCATCTTTTGAAATTTGTGTGAAATTGGCAAAATTGCCAATTTCTGACCACTTTATTGGATAGTTTTAATCAGTAAATAGGTGGTTTTTTGAAAACATTCGATAGAGAAAATGGGCCCTTTGGAAAATATTGTAATTTTTTGTCACGGTACATTGGAATTGGACAAAAAAAGGGGGCTAAAGTGGATAAAATCACAGATGCGAACATTGTCGAGACCACTAACTTCGCTAGAGCAAATTCTGTAATTTTACCCAAAAAATTTTCTTACTTTTGGTGCCATTATATCAGGAAAACATTCTCACTTTCAAAGAAACAATAATTTTTTTTTTTTAAAAATTTCCAGCCCGAAAACAAGTTTGGGAGAGGGCCGCCTACATAAAAGGGGTTTAAAAGATTCTAACTGTTCCCTTTACGTGTCTTTCTTCCCATTTTTTAAAACAGGAGAAAGGGGCACTCAAAAAACGCGGCCGATATCTAATTTTCGAAAACATCGCAATTTTTGCCCAAAAATTTTGGCCGAAAATGGTCGGTTGACTCCTAATCATCAAATTCCTGCACGCATACTTATGGCCAGCCTCCTTTCCCAGCCAGTGTCCATTGTTAAGAGGACGCCCTCCTCACTTGTTCATACGAAAATTTCAAAAAATCCATTCTTTTTTAGCACTTGCAAGTCTAAAAAAGCTACCAGGGCTCCAAAGAAAGCTCCGCGCCAAGCCTTTGGGTAAAAAAGGAGACATACTATTGAATTTAAGAAAAACACATTGAAAAATAAAAAGGGGATACGTGTGGCCGAACACCAGAGTATAACAGACCCCCATACAACCAATTTTTCCACGGGGGCAAAGAAAAGGAAATCAAGGAAGCTGTTTTTGCTTGGAAAAATTGTGGCCAGATTTTCCCCAAAAGGGATTTTGAATTTTTGTGGTGACCCGATAAGCCTATTCATTGGAAATCATTGTGGCTTTGGGGAGTTCCATGGTTGGATGTGAGTTTGGGGATGTGGAAGAGTTGGTTAGGACCACAAGAAGAGCTAACCACTGAGGAGCTGCAAAAGCTTCAGCAGGAACAGCACAGATCACAGCTAAAAATCTTGCTGCAGAGAGGGGGAAGAGAGAGAAAGAAGGTGCCTCTTCAAAATTTAAAGGGAGATTTTTGAAAGGGGGGTGGGGAAAGATTTGGGAAAAAAACACCCTGAGAAGGATGTTGCAACCCATTTTTGGCAATTTTGTACGGGACAGAGTCTGGGCCCATTTTTAGGGAATTTTAAAAGATCCAGAAAAGACTCTCGGACACTTTTTTGTGAACGGTTTCAGTGACCTCAAGCGGTCTAGTGGCATTAAGAAAACAGATAAGGAAGTATGAACCCCCAGAAAAGGGCTTGGTACCGGGGTGTTGAGGAAGAGGTTTCCCCTTTCCCCAAACCTAACAAATCCAATCTCTCTCTTCCCCCAGTCTTTCCATACACTAAGAAGAATTGCCAAAAAGGAAGTTTTATGCGGGTTAAATTTTTTCATTCATCATGTCCCATTGTATGGTTTTTTACTACACTATATTTCATAAAATTTTCAAAATTGATGGGGGGAAAAGGGTGAGCGATGCCTTGGGATCGGGAGAAAAAGAACTTTCCTTGGAACAAAGAGGGGAATGAAGAGAGTAATTTTACCAATGCCCCCCCGTAGGGGGGTTGAAGCAGGGGTAGAATGTTGCAGGGGAAAAGGCGGAGGCAGGGAAATAAATGCAAAAATTCATAGTTTGGAAGTTGGGAGGAGGGCAAATTGCCAAAACTGTTGCCAGGGCTGGGAAGGGTTGTTGAGGGTTTTTGGAACATGTAGAGAGAAGGAGCAAAACAGAATGACTTAAAGATGTATCAGCTGTATGGAAGGAAGGGGGGGTGGGGGTCACCCGGGAAAGGTTGAGGAGGGGAAAAGGGGGTTTTGTGTGCGAGGGGTTTGGATTTCCAAGGCAGCGTGAGCGTTTTTTAAAAGGATTGAATGGAGAAAAATGGTTTTTAAAAAAGACGTGCTTTTGGGAGTGTGAAAAAGTAACATTTATGGGGGGGTTCGGGGAAAACCGGGCAGGCTGGACTTGAGTCCGGGGAGAGGGAAGTACAGTCCTGCCCTGAAGGGGGGGTGTTAATTTTTGCATTTTAAAAAAACGTAGTGTAAAGCCCCCTTCTGGAAAGACAGTGAGGAGTAAAGATGGTGAAAGTTTTTTTTTTTAGGGCCACCCTCCCTTTGGGGGGAAATCAACCAGTGTGTTAAAAATTAAAAAATATTTCATGAAAAAAAAAAACTTTTGTTTTTAAATTCTGGTGTCGGGAAACGATTAATTGTATTTATTTTTTTCATATGGGGAAAATTGATTAAAAAATCATCTATTTTGAAAATCGTTTGCATTTCCAGAATGGATTAATACATAAATGAGGACCACTGTATAAAAACTTTTTGAAAAAGATGAGTGCACTCCACTGCTGACAGAGCAGCAGTTGAGTGACACTTATGTCAGCCTGTTTTCCAAGAACCCTTGGGGTTTTATTTTTTCACTGTTAACATAACCATCATTTTAACCCTTAAACGGTCAAAAAAATAAAAACGTTACGCTCGAGCGCCCCAAACGATATATAGTTTTTCTTTGTCATTCATTCTTCAACATTGCCACGATAACCTGAGTCACCTAGACATAAGAAGGGTTCGCACCACAGTGTGCCATATTAAAAAAATTTAATGGAGCCGGGGTACCATATACCAAAACAAATATATCATTTGGACCTTTTAAGGGTTAAACAGGGTAGTTACTTCCTGAAACACCATGTTAGGTAAAACCATTTTAATGAACTGAAGAATTTTACTAAAAAAATGGGGTTACATTCCTAGGACCCCAAAAAGCCAAACAATTTTTTTTAACCTCCACACTTACAAAAATAAATAAATATGAATTGTACCACTTTATATTTATTAGTTGTTTTTACTGCTTAAGACTACAAATGTAACAGAAATAACAATATTTTTTTTCCTTTAAATTGTAAGTGCTGGTTTTTTTGTGGATATTGTGAAGATGGGAGTTATGTTGTGGCCCTACTGGGCGAGGTAGGGGGGTAGAGGTTCGGGTATTTGAAGTTATGGTTGTACTGGAATGTCAGGAAGCTATGATCAAGGTTTCATGAGTAAAGTGATTCATAATCAAGTGTTTCAAAGTCAGCCCCAAGTGTTCAGTAAGCATCAATGATTCAGTAAGCGGGTCAAGTGATTCAAAAGACAGTCAAGTGATTCAAAAAATCAGTCAAGTCATTCAGTAAGTCGTCAGTCACACAAATTTATGATTACATTTTTTTTATGTGTAAAAGAAACCTTTTCATTATGGCAACAGGTTCTTTCAATTTTATTTTTTCCTTCTTTAATTTCAAGATTTTCTTGCCACTTTTGCAACACGGTTCCCTCTGGGTTTTATATTTTTTGGAAGATACAAGATACAGCAATTCAAAGGTCAAAACACAATTCACATCACAACTTGTAACACAGAAGTTGGACTGGGCCCTATAATATGAAAGCTAGGGTGGTGGGGTGGAGGGGGGGGGGGGCTGTAGACGGCGGGGGGTCTTCCCCGCTGAACCCAACAAGGCAGCCGCTTGAGGAAAGGCTTCCCCGCTGAACCACAACATGAACCGCTTGAGGAAAATGGAAGTTTTTTTTTTCCTTTTCCCCCAAAATGAACCGTTAAACTTTATCATACGACGTTTACATAAATTTGCCACAATTTTTCAGTCGAGCTAACCCAAATCATGCCAAAAAAACTCATGCAAAATACAGTCTACTGTACATTAAACTGTAACATGCCTATCTTCTGCTTTCGTCTTTCTATTGCCTATGTTTTTCTGCTCTCTGTCTTTTTTTGTCTCTTTCTGTATCAAGAGAAACCGCTCTGACCCCAAACATATTTCACACATGCAGAGTCCACGTCTGATTCCTGACAAGTGAAAAAAGTGTATGCTTCCCGCTGCTTATTAGCTTCAATCACAAGCACAGTATCACACTTCACCTCTGAACATGTATAACACATTCCAGAATTTTTCTTTTACTTAGAGCATAGGCTATAGGGCATTTTAGCATGATGACTCCACGATATTAAAAATGAAAGGAGCGCACAAATGTTCACCTGGGTTTTTTATTGAGGTTTTTGATATTTTCCTCCCCTTTTTGGGAAAAATCCACTCAAAGAAACTAAACTCAGGGGCAACTCCCTTAAAGGGGAAATGCAATAGACTGACATCAGTGAAACCCTGGGGTTTTTCCCTTTCTTTGTTCTAGAGGCACCAATTTAAATGGGGCTCCCACAGGTACAAGTGGCCCAGATTTTTTAACCCTTGAGGGTCAACAGGGGGGCCCCCCCGAAACTCTTCTCAGGGTCGGGCCCAAAATTTAAAAAAAAAAAAAAATTTTTTTCTTATGAAAAGATAAGAATCTTTCCCGATCAAAAGACACCAAAGTTTGAAAATTTTATAGAAAACTTAGGAAATTTTCCTCGTAAAGTTTTGCGGTCTCGGGGATTTTTTCGCATCGGCAATTTTTTCCCACTTTGAGCCCCATTTTTGGCCATTTCACTGTACTATCGACAAAAAACAGAATTTTTCGCTAGAACTCCATTTCTTATCGAATGGGTGGGAAAACCACCCTTTATAAATTCAACTATCCAGTACAGTGGGCAGAATTTTCAATTTTGCCAATTTCACACAAATTTTAAAAAACCAATTTCCGAATAGGGTCCAAAAAACAAAAAGACATCCGGGACTAAATACATTTTCCTCTAGCTTAGTCCCCGCTCAAGGGGCCCCCTTATATTTTTTTTTCTTTCCCTTTTAATTTTTTTTCTCACAAAAAATAAAAGATTTTCTGTTAGCAACTACGCATTAGTGTAAAAAATGGATAAAAATATTGGGCACTTGTGAAAGAAAATTTGACCACCATTTTTACGTGATTTCACGCTTGGGACGATTTTTTTCTTTTGAAGTTTTGGTAAAAATCGAACATTTTTGCTACTTTGAGCTCAATTTCAAGGCACCTTTCATTTTAAAAACCAGTCAAAATCATCTCAATTTCGTAAAATGTCCCTTTCCCTTCATAAAATGAGACCAAGAAAACAGAAAACAACAATAAAAACCATACGAAAATACACTGCAAAGTCGCTGATTTTTCAAAAAAAAGGGCAAATTTTTTTTTTTCTCTTATGCACTGGTGCTGCAGGATTTTTTAGGGCTGTGCACACGACCACAAAACCCATTCTTTCAAAAAGAAGGCCACCCCTTTTTTCCCACTAATTTGAGGGCCCCTAGAATTTATCGTACTATACGTCAAAAAACCCCCACCGTAAGAGTACAGTACGACCAAAAACCCCCAAAGGGTTAATAAAGCACACACCCTGGGTGGGGTTTAACCTTTGACTGTCGAAGGGGGCCCAAACCTAAGTTTCTCCTGGTGTCGCAAAAATCGAAAAAAAAAAATTTTTTTTCTTATGAAATGAAGAAATCTTTTCCCCATTGGGAAAGACGCCAAAAAAAAGAAATTTGTGGGAAAAAAACGGAATTTCGCCTCGCAAATTTTTGCGACTTCGGGATATTTAAAAAAACGCAAATTTTGCCCCCTTTGACCCCATTTTCGGCTAAACCGTTATTCCATCAACCAAAACTCATCTTTTTTTCTTCAGAACCATTTTTTTCTATCATTGAGCACAAAAACTGCCCCCTTTACCGATTTCAACTACCCAATAACATGGCCCAAAATTTTTCAATTGGCCAATTTCACAAATTAAAAAAAAACACAAATTCAAAAAAATCCAAATGAAAATGCGACTTCCTGGCCTAAAAAAAGATTTCTTTGTTCATCACATGTCTCCAGGTCCCCGGATATTACTCTTGCTTTTATTTTGAAATTTTTTTCAAACAAAAAAAAAAAAGATTTACTGTTTTTCAACAAATGCAATACTGAATAATTGAAAAATTTCATCAACCCATTCATGACTGCGTATTAAATGGCTATTTGGGCATTTTATTGGGCAATGACATCATTTTTTAATTTTGAACATCGGCAAAAACAAAAATTTTTTGTCTTTGTGCTCCATTTTTTTCTTTTTAAGTAAAATTAAAAAAAAACACCTCCCTTTTTATAATATAGTTTCCATTCTATCAAATGAGACCATGAAAACGAGAATACAACCACAAATACATACGAAAATAGACCACAAAGTCGCATTTTAATTAAAAAAAAAAGGGCGGGGTTTTTTTTTCTCATTAGCACTGCTGCCCAGGATTTTTTATGGGTGCCACTGACCACACAGACCCATTCTCTCACATGTGGGCCTACTAGCTTTCTCCTGCCTGATTTGAAGCCGCTAGAATTTATGAGTATATATACGTCAAACACGGTACCTCACAAACGTATATATACGGCCGCGACAGTCAAAGGGTTAAGACCCATTCTATACTTACCAGGCATCTCAGGTCAATTGAGGGAAATTTGGAGGCAGGAAAGATAAAACGTTGATCTACATTTGGAGCACCAGCAGTAACAAAGTAGATCTACATATGGACAGTTAAGAGTTTAAATATTGTATATTACATTTGGGAGTGGGAGCCAGGTCTGCCTACACCTGACTTTCTACAAATAAATACTACTCACTTTTTGCCCTACATAAAGACTACAAATATTTTAAAGTAATGAATATACTGTGTATGTATTTTACTTTTTATTGTTTTTAATGCCTAGTTCTACTGTTAGCTTAATACAGCTTCTCCTTACTTAGTGACAAACTTGTTTACCGATGACTCTGACTTATGATGGGCTCTCTGACCAGTATACATACCTAAATAATGTATATTAGAGCTGATTTCCTCTATTTTGTTTATTACAATATACAGTATACTGCTGTATAAATGTTCAAAAATATACCAGAAATGTTATAAATGGTGCAAAGATGACATTAAAACATTATCAACAATGGTTGACACAAACCCACTACCATTATAGTATGCTCCTCACTTAGTGACAAATTTGTTTACCAATGTTGTCTTAGGAACAGAACTCTGTCATTAACCCTTTGAGGGTCGACAGGCCCTCTCCGAGACTCGTTCTCAGGGTAGGCCAAATTTAAAAAAAAAAAAAAAATTCTTATGAAAAGATAGAAAATCTTTTCCCGATCATAATGACACCAAAATTATGAAATTTGATGGAAAACTGACGGAATTATGCTCTCTCGAAGTTAGCGGTCTCGGCGATGTTTACACATCGGCGATTGTGCAACTTTGAGCCCCATTTTTGGCCAATTCCACTGTACTAGTCGACAAAAAACATGAATATTTCGCTAGAACTCCATTTTTTCTATCGAATGAGTGCAAGAAACCACCCATTTACCGATTTCAACTATCCAGTACAGTGGTCAGAATTTAGCAATTTTGCCAATTTCACACAAATTTCAAAAGATGCCAATTTCCGAATAGGGTCCAGAATAAACAAGAAAGACATTCCTGGCACTTAAATGACATTTCCTCTGTTCATTAGTCACGTCTCAAGGCCCCTCTTACATTCTTTTGCTTTCCACTTTGAATTTTTATTCTCACAAAAAATAGAAGATTTTCTGTTATGTAGACTACTGCATTTGTGTAAAAAATGGTATAAATAATATTGGCACACTTGTGAAAGAATATTAGACTCACCAGTTGACGTGTATTGGACGCTTGGCATGATTTGTTTACTTTTGAACTTTGGTAAAAATCGAACATTTCTGCTATTTTGAGCTCTATTTCAAGGTACTTTTCATTGTAAAACCAGTCAAAATCATCTCAATTTCTGTTATATGTCTTCCATTCTATAAAATGAGACCAAGAAAACTAGAATACAACAATAAATACCTGGAGTTTACCTGGAGAGAGTTCCGGGGGTCAACGCCCCCGCGGCCCGGTCTGAGACCAGGCCTCCTGGTGGATCAGAGCCTGATCAACCAGGCTGTTGCTGCTGGCTGCACGCAAACCAACATACGAGCCACAGCCCGGCTGATCCGGAGCTGTTTTATTCCCAAAAAACGGTCAAAGTTTTTTTTTTCTCATTATGTACTGTGTGCTGCAGGATTTCTTTTATACTGTGCACACTGACCACATAGACCCATTCTTTCATATGTAGGCCTACCAGCTTTTTCCCACTAGATTTGAAGGCGCTAGAATTTAGGCGTACTAGTACATCAAAAATCCTGGGTCGTAAGCCGTACTAGTACTGCCGAAACCCTCAAAGGGTTAAGTGAGGAGAGGCTACATACGTTATTCCTCTTCAAGGGGGGCTCCTTGGCGTGGTGAAGAGGCTCTTGGTCTGAGGAATTAGACCTATCGGTCTTCTTCCTCAGACCGAACCTAATTACCCCCCAATCTCCC
>NW_026510134.1:0-14269 GCF_026875155.1 Cherax quadricarinatus | reverse complement strand
TGTGTGAGGGTTTTGGTTGGATTGTTCTTTTCCCCTTGGGGGGTGTCGAGGCTGGATCCTTCTGCGGGTGTTTCGGGGGTGTTTTGCCCCTTCCACTTGTTCTGGGTTATTTGCTCCCCTTTTTTTCTTTTCCTCCCATTCCTCCTTTCTTTTTTTGCATTTCTCTTTCAAAATTTTCCTTTCCTCTGTTTTTTCGTCCGTGGGGGGGGGCACACTCTAAACTCCTGTTTGCCTCTCGCCGTGCTTTCCCCTGAGGATCAGGGTTTCGGGTTGATTCTGCTTGAAAATTACTTTGAGAGGCCGTTTCCCTTATTTTTTAACCCCCGATTCCCCAAAAAATTTTCCCACCGGGGTATGTCTCCTGCCTGTCCCCTTTCATGATCCCTTTCAATCGCTTTTCTCTCCACTGCTTTCTTTCACATAGGTTTCCCTTTATTTCTAGCCCTAGAAAAAAACGATCTCCCCCTTTCCACCTCCCACTGTGACTCCCTTCATCCTCTAGGTGTTTTAGTTCCTTTTGTGGGGGTTTTCCCTTTCCCTTTTCGTCCCTTCCCTGTTTGGGCCCCCTATGCTCATTGGTTTGCCCTTTCCCTGCTCACCTGTCCCGGGGCCCCCACAATGTCGGGTAAAGCCCCGCTATGTTAGTTCTTCAATGTTTTCAACCTCTCATTCTGTCCTAGAGTGCTTCCTCCCTTTGTTTTGGCCCGTGGGGGGTTTACGGCCCTTGCAACATTTAGCTTCACATGCGCCCTTCGCCCCCTTTCTGTGTCGGGTGTAGCCATTGCCTGCTACTTTTGTAATATCTTTGTCCTTTTGCTGTTTTAGATGTCTCACCCTCTTTAATCTCGTTTTGGGTTTTGTCGTGGCATGTTGCTTCCACCCGCATTCTGCTGCTAACCTTTCCATCTTCCTTGAAGTCATTAGCTCCTTCCCCAGTCTTCCTCCCTTTTTTTTGAGCTGTGTTTTGTGTGTGGTGTGTGTGTGTGGGTGTGTGGTGGTGGTGTGTTTGTGTGTGTGGTGTGTGTGTGTGTGTTTGTGTGGGTGTGGCGTGTGGTTGTGTGTTTTGTGTGTTTTGGGGTTTTGTGTGTGTTTGTAAGGGACCTATATTGTTTATCCATGCCTGCACATGGTGTTTTACCTCCCCAACCCCCATTAATTCTCCTTATTAAATGCTAAAAAATACTTTGACACTCAGCCCCTAGGGGTGAGTGGTCTCTTAACTTTTTTCCCATGAAAATGGCAATGAAAGGTAGTAGTGGGCTACTTTTTATCATTGCTGGCACTTTTTCGCGCTGGTTGATCCTTCCAAATAATTCCGCGATTGCTTGATTTATCTGACTACAAACATATTCACTCCTCTCTTCTCTTAAGGGTTTTCCCCTTATTTCCCAATATTCACTTCTTTCCCTATTTTTTTAAGGAAAAACCCTTTTAGGGCAGCTTACCCGAAGAATTTAGAAAAAATTCTGGAACAGGGTAGAAACCTTCAAAGGAAATGGAAATAATCTTCACGGGTGCCAGATAAAGGCTATGATGGATATTGGGGCCGCGAGCCTTCAGCAAAACCCCCTGGCGACGGGCAAGCACCAGCGAGGTGGTCCATGCCCGGGGGCAAAAAATTGGACCTCTCCAAAATTTCAAAAGATAAAACAAAAGGCAGAGATGCCGAGAATAGCTTCTGCAGTTTTCCTCTTTTTGTGTCATGTTTTGTTTTTTTGTGTTTGTTGTATTCTCACTCAGTAATGCTTCGTTCTGTCCCCACAGACTAAACCCATCTCTGCACTTATCTCCTCACTTTATCACCACTTGTTTTCCCATTGATCTTTTATTATTTTGATCAATAATGGCCCGCAGCGCCCGCCTGGTGGTGTGTCTCAACCTTCTCTTCTATCCAATATTGGCCTTTTAAATTTGCTATAAAAAATGTGCTCTTTTCCCTTCCCTTTCTCTTTGGTTTCTCGTTTCTCACTTTTTTGGGTTTTTACTGACCCCATCTCGACTACCGACTTCTTCAAGTTACTAAATACACCCTGAAAACTGGTAAGATACGGGGAAACCCCTAATGTTGCTGTTAGACTCGTGCCCAAAGCTATGTGTGTGCGTGTGTGTGTGTGTGTGGACACACACACACACACACACACACAGCAAGTGGCTGGACACAGCAAATGGCTGGACACCTGTTCAGGTCTCTTTGAAGTCCTGCCTGGTCCTCATCTGATTTAATTCTCCTCATTAACTTCACATCGTCTGCGAACAGGGACACTTCTGAGTCTAACCCTTCCATCATGTCATTCACATATACCAAAAATAGCAATGGCTCTAGGACCGACCCATGTGGAACCCCGCTCGTCACTGTGATACATCATTACATACCATGACTCGTTGTTGCCTCCCTGTCAGTATTCTCTGATCCATTGCAGTGCCCTTCCTGTTACATGCGCCTGATCCCCTAGCTTCTGCGCTATCTCTTGTGAGGAACTGTGTCGAAGGCCTTCTTGCAGTCCAAGAAGATGCAAGCAACCCACCCTCTCCTGTGTTTGTTTCTGTTACTTTATCATAAAACTCCAGAAGGTTTGTGACAAAAGGATTTGCCTTCTATGAATCCGTGCTCGGTGGCGTTTATACTCTTGTTCCGTTCCAGGTCCCTCCCACCACTCCCCTTTCCTGATAATCTCTCCATAACTTTCCATATCCGTCAGTGACAAAGGTCCTCAGCCTTATCACCTGGTCTTTGACTGTTGTCTTCCTCCTAATGTGGCTATACAGCAGTTTCGGGTCAGACTTGACTTTCGATGGTATGTCGTTTTCGACTGTCGCTGGGCCTCCCTCCTTATCTGTGCATACTCGTTTCTGGCTCTTCTACTAATCTCATTTTCCTGGGTCCTTTTGCCTCCTGTACCTCTTCCATTCTCTTGTGCACTTAGTTTTTGCCTCCCTACATTTCGGGTAAACCAAGACTCGCTTTGGTCTTCCTATTATTTCTGTTTCCCTTGGGAACAAACCTTTCCTGGTGTGTGTGTGTGTGTGTGTGTGTGGGGGTGTGTTGTGTGTGGTGTTGGTGTGTGTGTTGTGTGTGTGTTATGTGTGTGTGTGTGTGTGTGTGTGTCTGTGTGTCTGTGTGTCTGTCTCTCTGTGTGTGCATGCGAGATGTGTGTGATTTTTATGTAAGTGTGCACAAACGTGTTTGCCTGATTAATTGGGTATATGCTTGTGTGTGCATGGTGGTGTATGCATGCGTTGGGGTGTGCATGCGGGATTGGCATACTGAGTAGAGGTAATTGTTTGATTATATCCATTCTCTGCAAATGAATCTAAAAAGCTGTATTTTACTTGTTAACTAATATACATAAAATTTAAAATTTAGGCAACCTGTGTGTATACATACCTCTCGGTGTATATACATTTATGGTAAATATATAGCAGGTTATATTACTTGGCAAAGTTTATGATGCTGGAAGAAAAACCAGCGTAGAGTTGGCCACCTGGTCATTTTTCCTCGGAATCTCTGACCTCCTGGGTCTCCACTGCCTCCTGCCACTGGACAATCTTTTAGATATGCCTCTGTGTTTGGTTAGGGACGCAGACGGGAAAGACACAGAGGCGAAAATGTTTGAGATGCACTGCGCTTATCAAATTTCGTTCTAAACTGATGAAGGGTCTAAAAGAGATGAATTAATGTTGCATTTTTATTGGGTTCAGAATTTTCATTTTCATTTCTTGTTTTTACCCTACTAGTTTCAGTGAAAGTTTATTATAAATATAAAAGGGATTCATTGGCATTGTAGCCACTGAATACAAGCAGCGTTTCATGTAAAGGGCAATAAGTTAGCTGATTTTCTGTGCTTTGAGGGTTTGAGCAAAGCTCAGACCGCTCCAACACAATTGTCCTAAAAGATTTGTTTAGTTGTACCATGAATTAAGTAAAGACCCTAGATTTCATCTTGCAAACGGGCAAGTCAAATGCTGTCCTATACCTGCTAATAGGCCCTCTTTCCTTCGTCGCCAACATTGTTGCCTTCCGCACTGAGACAGATTTTTAGGATTGTTTCCCTTTCCCTTTCCATGAGCGTCCCGGTAAAAAATATCCCCTCCAGCCCTGGAAAAACCCCCCAAATGGGGCTCCTCTTCCTATCTCTCAGAAAAAAGGCCTGTCCATAAACGTCACCTGATGTCCCAACTAAACGATGTTCTCGTGGTATTTGTCGAGATGGCATCACGGGGAATGTCCTCCTGGCTGTTTCACTGGACCCTTAAATTTAAAAGGGAGACCCATGCCCCAATTTCGCCTTTTTTTTTTCTTTCTTTCGATTTCAAACTTTTTGGTGTAGTGAAGTGCCCACTCTCCTTGCGTGTAAGTTGCAATAAGATACCCCCAAAAAGGGAATTTAAATTTATTTACTGAAAATGGTTTTTGGAAGAACCCCTCCATATGGCACTACGAAAGGTGGTTTGAGATTGCTACTAAAAGATCCTAAGCGTATTATTTAATTGCCACCCTGAGATATCTTTTTCTACAAAAAAATAAATTTGCCAATTTTTTTGACTGTTGCAAAATATCTTGCCCTTTACTCACAAAAAAATCCAAAAATAAGTATTTGGTGTTTTTTCCATGTTGCTTTTTTGACAAATTGTAGAACAATCACGATTTATGGTTTTTTTTTAAAATTTTTTAAAATTTAATTCTATAATAAATGGGGGGTTTCGTGAAATAAATCTATGTTTTTTTCCGGTTATTCACAGAAAAAAGCGGGTCCCCCTCCTTGCCGGGATTTTTTTTTTCCAAAAATTGCATTACTTTTTTTTTTTTATAAAACAGTAAACCCAATGCGTTAGCCTTCAAACCTCTGTTTTTCTTATCCAGGCCAAAGAACACCAGGTAGGGGAGCGGTAACTATTTTTTATGGGGGGACTGGTCGCGATACTCGCATTTTAGGGTAATTTTGTTAATTCTTAAGTGCTGTCCTGGTAGACAGTAAAGGTGAGGCTGGATTGCTGTCCCGGTAGACATAAGGTGAGGTGGAGGGCTATTGGGACAGTAACTGTACGCATGAGGGAATGCTATAAATGGCCTCGAGGGAGACAGGAGCTGTAGTGGGGGAAAAAAGTGTAGTCAAGGACTGATAAAACCATATTTTCAAACTAGTAAAACCCCAAGAGATAGAAAAAAGGGCTCCACTAGTAATGGAGAATATTTTACCAGAAACAACTGGTGAGAGCTCCATTGTTAGTACTAGTGAGGATAGGAAAAGATAAGTTAAAAAAATACCAACAGGGGAAAACAGTCATGAAAAACCCAAAACAAACGGAAACCAAACCTGGCAATATTATGCACTTGGTATCGCAGGGTGGGGAAATCTGGGGAAAAAAGTGGGGCATGCAACTTTGACCCCCCTGAAAATGCCATGCCCCTATGAAACGGAAAATGCAAACCCCTTCCCTTTGGGTTTTTTCCCCCCCCCTGAAATTGTCCTTCTTAGTACGGAAAGACTGTTATCTTAAATTGAGGCACACCATCTAAAGGGGACAAAAAAAGATAAAAACATCCAGGGCCCTGGGAAAAAATTGGGGAACCAAAAGCCACTCAAGAGAGGTTTTTTGTGCAGGAAAAAAAAACTGGCAGGAAATGGCAGAAATCGTACGCCAAATCCAGTCATTTCTGGAGTGGAACCAAAGTCGATGGCCTCCACTCCAAACCAACATATATAGATACTAGTGCCGGGAAAAAAATCCCCCCCCCCCTGTACCACCAATACCACCAGTCCGATGACATTCTTCTTTGCAAATATACAGGATCTAAACTCAGCAACGAACAACAAAATACCTTTCATCCATGGAGTGCTTGCAGAGGCAAATGCAATGTTCGCGGCTTTCACAGAGACCCACATAAAGGATCACATAGACAACGACATATGGATCCCAGGTTGCAACCTATACAGATGCAACAGAGTGAACAGGCAAAAGGAAAGGGGGGTTGGCCTGTATATCGCAGTCACTTATTTGCACATAACTGCTTAATGCCTCAAATGATATAGTGGAAGTTTTAGCAGTAAAGGCCCGGTGGCCTGGTGGCTAAAGCTCCCGCTTCACTCACGGAGGGCCCGGGTTCGATTCCCGGCAGGTGGAAACATTTTGACACGTTTCCTTACACCTGTCGTCCTGTTCACCTAGCAGCAAATAGGTACCTGGGTGTTAGTCGACTGGTGTGGATCGCATCCTGGGGGGACAAGATTAAGGACCCCAATGAAAATAAGTTAGACAGTCCACCTAACAGAAATACAAGAATACAATATTAAAAGGTGGTACATTAGCACATGACAAAAGCCTCACTTTTATATACAAGAGCCTTGTAACCTCCCCGATTGGTCTTTGGGTTTTCTTTGCACACTAACATTAGCCATGATTATTTCTTAACGGGGACAATCAAGTCATTTGCATATATAAACCACATATTTTTAGGATCCTGGCCTGCCTTCACACTTGTTACATCCCCACTCTACCTCCCCGCCCAAGCTCCCAACCCCCATGATCATTGAGTTCTCAAGTTTACTTTCATACCCGTCACACCTGCAAACAAGGGGCAGTGCCCCCTCTAGTTCCCCCAGCCTCGTTTTCTCCCCCACCAGGACAGTTGTTTCATCCACTTAAACAACCAAACCAAGCCAAGTCCCCCCCACTCCTACCCTTCCCCCGCACAAATGCAGTTTGCAAACTATTCATTTTAAAAGGGGTCCTGTACACACGCAAACAAGAGCTGTGACATTGGACACCCCTGCCTAAGACCCCTCCTCTGACAATCGCCTCCCCCAAGCATCCGTTGACAGCACCCTCGCCTGCACACCCTTGTAGAGCGCTTCAACCCATTTCTCGATTTTGTCTCCAAAACCCTGACACCAAAGTATTGCGCTCAACTCTCCTCTGTCCACCCTTCATATGCCCCCGCCAATCCAAGGGTAACAGTCCCCCCTCCCCTCTCCCCCCACTGATCTTCCACAAAACCTTTGAGGATCCCATGCCCCTAATCATTGACCTACCTGACTAATTCCATATTTGGCACTCTCGGAAACTACCCTCCCCACTACGCACTGTATAACCTGTACTCACTCCAAACATTCACGAAAAAACTTGTAATCCGAGCATAGCAAGGCAAAATGGGGTACAGTACAGCTGAATGGTATGCTGTTGCTTCCCCTTCAGGACCAACAGCAACCCCACCGTGTCCTGCTTCTCTCCCAGTTCGCCCTCCTCAACCTTCATCAATTCATCAGTTGGACCAAAAAGCTCCTCAGCAACATCTAATGCTGAAGATAAAACTCCCCATATGAGAGCCCCACTGATACCTGGCACTTCCTCTTATGGCATCTCACTTAACACCTCTCCATACTTCCTCCTCCGTGATGACACCAATCCAACATGTCTCGATCTCACCCTCCCCAGTTTGCATGGGCACATAACTCTACGCAACTTGCTCTAAAGCCTCCGTCCTCTAACCCGGCAACTGTCCCAATATGGCCTCATACCACCTATCTGTCATATGCACTCATACTTGTCGAGTAGTCCTTAACAGCTGACTCTCCCGATAACCACCCATAGACGTACTGGCTGCCAAGACGGGAGATTTCAGTGATCTGCCCACTGTTTCTGTCTGCACAATATCATACCAATGGCCAATCACCCCATAACACCTCTTCCACTCGGCCCCATACACCCTTACAGCTGCAAACCTCTCCTCCTGCACACTGTATAGCTCCCTTCACAGCATCATCGTCATCTAACAGTATAAGTTCTCACCACGTTGTCCGCACACCCCCACATAACAATTCCCGTAACCTGGCGCTTTCTCAAATAACTGAATAAACCATACTTCATTGAGAACATATTCTTCCCTTCCCTCATTATAAAAATTTCCTGATCTTCTTTTTTTTGCGACACTGTCCCACCATTTCACTACATCTCACCACCCCCTCCCTTCCAACACCTAAGTGTTCCCATAGTGCGGCAAATCCTCCAACCCTCCTCATCTGCGAGCAACCTTCAGGTTCAGCTACCATAACTCCTTTGCCTTCCTGCCAAAGACTCCAACCCTATGTCCATCACTATCAACCCTATTTACCAGCATAATTGACTGCCAAGTGCAAAAAGACTCATATATGATCCCGACTGGAAGATATATTCTAATCCAACCCTAGCTGCATGATGCCTTTCTGAACAAATGTAGGCTCTAGCCTCCTAGGGCTCGGCCCCCTGAAAAGTACCCCAGAATTGGACACCCCCAATATTCACCTAGAACTGTTGACATGTAACTGCCCCCTTTGGGTTTCAGATCTGCCATTCATATGATGCAGCCCCCCTCCTATTATAGCCACAGATGGAAAGCACAAAACAAAACACAGATCTTCATGCAAAAAAACGTCTTCATTTGCACACATTTTCAGGCAGTGCAACACCATACTAACAACCTGTCTCCCATCCACCAACCAAGACCCCCCCCCCCCCCCATCCCTCTGCAATACAAATGGACTCACTCCCATCAAACCCCCACTCCAGATTCAAAGGGGCTGATGGCTGTGCTCCACCTGAATCCTCCACTTCCAACACAGACCATCCCAAAATTGTGTTTTAAATAAACACCACATCCATCCTTATTTGGAAAAAATCATTCAAAACCACTCTCTCTTCAACTGTTACACAACCCTTAACATTTACTGTCATACTCTGGAGACCTTCTTAAAATGTTTCCAAACCCATCTCCTGTAAAACCCATTTTTCCACCCCACCAGGGCTCGGGCTCCCTTTTCTTCCTTTCACTGTTTTTCCTGCCATTTCCCTCTTCGGGTGTTCCCGGCACTGGCTGCCACAACAACAAGACCCATCCATCCTGGACTTTTTTTCCCGGGCCACTGTGCCAGTGTCAGAACATCATCTAACCCAAATGAGGGGGCCAGCTTTCCATAAAACCTTTTCCTCCTGTCATCACCCTGGGGGCCCGCACAATGGACCTCAACCCTCCACCTTACGATATTGCATTGTGCAGGGCATCATTGCAGCTCATAATAGTCACAGGCTCCTAAAGGTGGTCTCGTGCACACTCCCCCAAGTCAGCAGCCCCCCACCCCCCCCCCCTCTAGCTCAGGTTTATGCACCCCCCCATGACGGGGACAAGGACTGCAGCACAGTAACTAATTCCTCCTCAATCCCCTGCACCTCGGGCTGTATTTGCCCTCTTCACATGCCACCCGGCAAAGTCTGGGGCCTGTTAACCATCCCCCCAAACCCCCACACAAACTTTAGTGCCCTCCTCTGCATTTCCACAATGTCCCGTACCTCTAAGGAAAAAACCTCTGCACCCCGTATCCTTGCTATAGACGTAGTTTACCACCACTATCCCCCCTTTTTAAACTAGGGCCCTCGCACTTAAGCCTCCAAGTCTCTTAAAACCTTTCCCCTGACAGATCCGAATTTCCCTTCCCGCGGCCCGACCCCTCATATACCCTTTTCCACTTCCTATTCTATAACCCTGTCCCATCCCGACACCCCCCCAAGCCCCCCATCCAATTACCCCCTCTTTAAACCTTTATTTTACCGTATTAACTTGCATCCCCGTATTCGTACCAAACATTGAATCACTCTTAACCCCCCCCTTAAAAACCTCCTACCCCAGACAAAACGTAGGATCCCACATACCCAACTAGCCCCCTTTGAACCCCCCTCCATCTCCCGCTTGCCATCACCCCCCCCAACAGACCATAAAAGGGTTTGCACACATGCAAAAAGCAACTCGATAGCGGACAACCCTGCCTAAACCTCTCTCCATCGGGACCTTTACCCACCTCCATTGACCTTACCCTCACCTCAGCTCAGCATACAGGGTATTTAACCTTCCCCTACCCCCTCTAGAACCCCCCCCATTAAGCAAACCCCTAAGAAATCTCTAGCCACACAAAACATATATGTTCTCCAATCTAGGCCTAGTTTCCCCCCCCGTACAACCTCTAGAAAAACCCTAATAAAACCATCCCTTTCCCCCATCCCCTACCCGGGAATTTCCAAAAACTGCCCCCTATTATTACAAACCAACACTTTCCTTATTCTGTTGCCCAAAATCTTAACAAAAAACTTGTAATCCGAAACTTTAAACGAAATTGCCGATAATCTTCAAATCGGATTCCTTCGGGACTAAAACCGGACCCCCCTCTTGTGTTTTTCCCATTCTCCCAACTTAACATACAATTCAAACCCCCTCCCCGGGCAATGACGTAACACCCCCAATGACACCTATAAAAATCGTTGGGATCCGTCACCCCGGGGGGTTTCCCCTGGCACCCCCAAAAAACTGCCTCCCCACCTTGTTTCAAAATACTACTCTCAAGCTTTTCACTGTCAGCTCATTAATACCCTATTAAACACCTCACCCCCAAAACGCCCCTCCCCAAACTCCCCCCCCCCCCCCCTCCTCCATTTCTCCCAAAACCCAAAATTCAGCTACAAACTAATGTTTTCCGTGGTGGATAGGCCTTTACCCCCTCAAATCGACCCCCCCCCCCCGTTCTTCCCCCCATATAGCCCAAAGGGGGTTTTCGCCCCTTTCCCTTTTCCCCAAACTTCCCGATACAAATTCTGAGGCCATAAACCCTTAAAACATCCCCCCAACCCTGCCCTAACTCTAATTGCCTCAAAAACCCTTTTATTATGGATCTCTGCCAACCCATTACGCAAACTTCCCATGTCCTCATTCCACACCCTACCCTTTCCTCTACATAACATCATTTAAACTGACCTTCAAGATAATTTTGTAGACCATAGCACCACCTCACCATCTCATTTCCCCGTACTTTAAAAAAGTCACGCGATCTAACTTTAGCCTCTCATATCCACCAATCCCAGCAAATCCATCTCCCCCACTACACCTAGTCTCCCAAAAGGACTTCACCAATCGTCGAATCCTGTAAGGTTCACCCTCTTCCCTAAGTAGCCTCACATTCAATTTCCTACCTCAAATCAGCTATACAGCAGCCGATTGATCAGAAAACCCGCATCTATAGTCCCTCACCCTCTCCACACCTATCCCCTGCCTAACATAAACTCTATCTAACCCTGCCTCATTCCCCTATAATAAAGGTGTGCTCCACTCTATATCCTCTACTCCCAACATCACTACAACTCCAACAATCTCGCAAAATTACGTCCCTCACGAACCCCCAAAGCACAAACTGCCCCACACCTTGGAACCACATCCCATTCCAAATTACACAAATTCCATTCCCCGTCCCCAAGCACTGTAATAGCCGTAAACCTCTCATTGATTACACCAAGACATCGCATAACAAAATCCACCTTCCCTCTACATTACTAGTTGCGGCATGTACACCCCTACAAAACAAACCCTCCCGGCCCCCCCAAAAACCCATCCTACTGACAACCCTCCCACCCCCCTCCTCCAACCCAGGACAACGCAAAGGACAGGTCTCCTTTACCGCCACAGCCACACACTTTCAACCTCAAAGCATTGCTTGTAAACAACCTATAACCTTTCAAAACCATCTCACATCCTAACTTATCCCATTTTTAAACTAAATATCCTTAAAAAACCACTCTAACCATACACCTTGACCTTGGTCTTAAGACCGTTTACGTTGAAAATTACAAACACCTGAATGTTACAAGAATGGCGGCTTGCCCTATGATGCTGAGCTTACTTGGTCCTCCCTTTTATAGGTCCTTGGGCCATCTCTAGTCATTCCCTATTCTTGCCCTCCAGGCCCCCTCCCAGTCCCTTCCCGCCGATCTTGCCCATTGCCCCCCCCCACCCTCCCGGTCTCGCCTGTTTCCTCCACCACAGCTGCCTAACCTTCTTCCCAGGGCGCGGCTCTGGGCGTGAGAGGACCCGTCCATGTCTGAACCCCTTGCTGGCTCATGCAGGAGCTACCCTCCACACACATATCTATCATTCAATCGTATCTTCTTGATGAACCTCCACCACCACATTGCTCTCCATTCCTAACCGTCACTCAAGTCTTCTTACCGCCCCTGTTCGTTCTCATACACCTGTCATAACCTAACTTCATGTCACCTGCTACACCATGCTCTGACTCTTTCAAAAAAATCTCAGCACATCTTCCAAAATCCCTTCTTGAGCTGAATCTGTTGTACCCAACGTCTTCCCTGACAAAGATATTCCCCCCACCCCCGTTTCCTTCCCTGGGAGTGTGATACACATCTCCAAGCCACCTCTGAATCTTTCAACCTTCCTCTCAATAGGCCTTCCCCCGGCCTTCCACATCACCCGTCAAAACGTCCAAGGCTTCTAACTGCTTGTCCTTCAGAGCTGTTTCTTGCCCCCTAGGGCCCTGATCTCCTGGGGCATTGTGCGGCCATGTGCGCATAAGAGTCACATAAATGGCAGCGTCCTCCTCTGCCCGCATGGTGTACAAAAAACCTGATTCTATAGCCATGCAATGTGACGTATGTGGTATCGGCCGCCTCAGGGTCATTGTCAGTGTGACGGATCCTTCCGTAGCCCCTCCGTATGGGCCGTCCCTCCACATTCCCATGTTCGCCGAGTGGACAGTCCCAAAAACCGCTGAACACATCCTGAAGGCTGTAATGCTGTCGCGTCAAAAGGTACAATTCCATACCTTCCCATAAGTAAAATACTTAGAAACACATGCATGCATACTTTCACTGCCGAAATTTACGCTCATTCTCCGTTCTTGAAATTCGTCGATGATGCGGAGTAGAAACTGGCCCTCATGAACTTCACGAAGACCCGTGTCATACCATCAGCACCACGCCATACAACTCTTCATTGGAGATTCCATAAACGCCCCTGATAAACTTGGGAGTAGAATGTTAAATCGTGGCATTGCTTAATGATCCCCTGAACACTCGATGCAGACAGTGTTTATGCACCGGCTCATAGGGTCCGCCATCTTGGTGCTAATGCTATGTTTTCCTCACCAGGTGGTGCGCAAGAGAAACTGTAGAAGAGTCCTTTTTCCCCTGCAGGTCGGGGATACAATGATTTTGAAAAGATTACCCAAAGGTATGCTAAGTTCCTCTTTACATTCCTTAACACCCTTGCAAACAGTTCATCGGGGCCTGGGGTTTTGTTGGTTTCAGTTTCTTTATTGGTCTGAGGACCATGTCACTAGTTACCGCAATCGTGCATAGTCTATTATCGTCCTGTTCTACATAATCTATTATTTCAGGAATTTCGCTGTATTATCCTGGGTAAAAACTGAGAGGAAGTAAGAATTGAAAATTTTACACATATCCTTATCACTGTCAGTGATCTGACCAGAGTTACTCTTGAGTGGGCCTATCTTATACTTTATCTTACTTCTGTATACCTGATAGAACCCTTTTGGGTTAGTCTTCTAATCCCCCTTTCGACCTTTGCCTCATAATCCCTTTTTACTTTTCTTATTCCTTTCTTTATTTCTCTCCTTTATTGAATATATTGATTTCTTAACTGCCCATCCCCTCTTTTGATACGCCTATATATGCCTCTCTTTTTGACCAATGAGTGTTTTAACCTATTGTTCATCCATTTGGGATCATTTTTTTTAGATCTAATTTCCTACTCAGAACAAAAGTTGTCTGGGGAGCTAGAACTACGCTCTTTAAAAACGTCATAATTGGCAATCAAGATCACATACCTGACCCACAGTCAGGACATCCGAATTTAGCCCACCCAGGTAATTTTTCAGTCCCATGAAGTCGGCCAAGCGAAAGTCTGGGACAGAGATTTGATTGTTTTGGGGGAAAAGTAGATTAAAGTGGGGTTAGGGTTGTTCAGGCAACCAGGAACCATTAGTGAGTTACGCCGCACACTCCCCTCTGGCGGACTGGGGCAAAACTCTAGTTCCTGGTGACTGATGTGTTTCAATTTGTACTCTTAGTAGTATTGACCTTACCTGGTGTGGGTTGAAGGTTGGAGAGTCACTTTACCTCCACTCTTCTCCAGATCAGGTAAGGTGATCTATCAGGGGTTACTGTTCGTTTTCTTTTGTTTATTGGTTACCAGTAATGAGTTTGGCATTCAATACCACTCTTTTTCCGTTCTTAAATTTTATATATGTCTAACTGTTGGTAACCCGTACATTTTTTTTCTAATTACCAGCTCTGCTCCTGGCGTGGTCATCCAGGGTAGTCACCTGATAAGGGAGCAAGATGCTTGTTAATTGGACTTAACATTATCGACAAATACCAGCCCTTTTTTATTTACTTTTGGTGCTCCAACCCAAATGGTATGGGAGATTCCAGAACACCG
>NW_026510133.1:0-24045 GCF_026875155.1 Cherax quadricarinatus | reverse complement strand
AAAACTGTGGTCACTGTGATCAGTACGGGGTGAGGTTCCTGAGGATAATATGTGGATGATTGTGAAGATAGCAAAAAAAGATTCCCCTACCCTAGAGGATAATATGCTGGACTCCTGTGGGACAGATGCAAGGTGAGGTTACCCTAGAGGTATACTGGGGACTGTTTTGTGATCAGATAGAAAAAGTAAGTTGCCCAAAGCTAGAGGATAATATGCTGGACTCACTGTAGACAGATAGCAAGGTAGGTTACCCCTAGAGGAAAATACTGGACTGACTTGTGATCAGATGAAAGAAAGATTGCCCTACCCTAGAGGATAATACTGCTGGATCACTGTAGACAATGCAAGGTGAGTTACCCTAGAGGTATACTGTGGAGACTTGTTTTCGTTAGAAAAGAAAGATTGCCCTACCCTGGGTAATAGCTGGATCATGTAATCGATGAAAGGTGAGGTTACCCTAGGGATAATACTGTGGACTGATTGTGATCAGATAGCAAAGAAGATTGCCCTAGCCTAGAGGAATACTGCTGGACCCCTGTAGATAGATAGCAAGGTGAGGTTCCCCTAGGGATAATATGATGGCTGATTGTGTTTCAGTTTGCAAAGAAGATTGCCCTAGTAGGGATATACTGCTGGACTCATGTAGACAGTAGCAAGGTGAGGTTACCAGAGGAAAATTTTAGTGGATGACTTGTGATCAGATAGCAAAGTAAGTTGCCCTACCCTAGGGTAATTGTGGACTCACTGTAGATCGGGGAAGCAAGGTGAGGTTACCTAGAGGAAATATGATGGATGATTTGTGATCAGTAGCAAAGTGATTCCCCCTAGCTAGAGGAAATATGCGGGATCATGTGTCAGATAGAAGGTGAGGTTCCCCTAGAGGATAATATGATGGAGACTTGGTCAGATAGCAAAGTAAGATTGCCCTACCCTGAGGATAATACTGTGGATCCTGTAGATCAGATAGAAAGGTGGGGTTTTCCCTAGAGGAAAATATGAGGGAAATACGTGATCAGATAGCAAATTTAAGATTCCCCTACCCTAGGGAAATATGGGGACTCACTGTAGATCAGATAGAAAGGTGAGGTTCCCTAGAGGATAATTTACTGATGGACTGATTTGTGATCGATGCAAAGTAAGTTTCCCCTACCCTGGGATATACTCGGGGACTCACTGTAGATAGATAAAAGGTGAGGTTACCTAGAGGATAATACGGATGGACTGACTTGTGATCAGATGCAAGAAGATTGCCCTCCTAGGGATAATACTGTGGACTACTGTAGATAGTAGAAAGGTGGGTTTTCCCAGGGATAATACTGATGGATGACTTGTGATCAGATAGTAAAGTAAGATTGCCCTTAGCTAGAGGGGATAATACTGCTGGACTCACTTGTTAGATCAGATAGCAGGTGAGGTTACCCTAGAGGATTAAGTACTGCTGGATGAATTGTGATCAGATGTAGCGAAGTTACAGATTGCCCTACCATGGAGGATAATACTGCTGGACTCACTGATAGATCAGATAGGCAAGGTGGAGTTACCCTTCGAGGATTAATACTGATGGACTGATTGTGATCAGATAGCAAAGTAATAGTAAATATTGCCCCTTAGACTAGAGGATGATACTGCTGGACTCCCTGTAGACGCGATATGCAAGGTGAGGTTACCCTAGAGGATAATACTGATGGACTGACTTGTGATCAGATAGCAAAGTAAGATTGCCCAGCCTAGAGGATAATACTGCTGGACTCACTGTAGATCAGATAGCAGGTGAGGTTTACCCTAGTGGATATACTGTGATGGACTGACTTGTGATCAGATGCAAAAGTAAGATTGCCCTAGCCTAGAGGATAAACTGCTGGGACTCACTGTAGATCAGATAGCAAGTGAGGTTACCTAGTGGATAATACTGATTGATCTGACTTGTGATCAGATAGCTAAGTAAGATTGCCCTAGGCCTTAGAGGATAATACTGCTGGACTCACTGTAGATCAGATAGCAAGGTGAGGTTACCCATAGATGATCAATTACTGATATGGACTGAACTTGGTGATCAGATAGCAAAGTAAGATTGCCCGTAGCTAGAGCGATAATACTGCTGGACTCTGTAGATCAGATAGACAAGGTGACGGTTACCTAGTGGATATTACTGATGGACTGACCTTGTGCATCAGATAGCAAAGTAAGATTGCCCTTAGCCCTAGAGGGATAATACTGTCTGGACTCACTGTAGATCAGATAGCAAGGTGAGGTTACCCTAGAGTGAATAATAGTTGATGACCCTTACTTGTGATCAGATAGCAAAGTAGATTGCCCTAAGCCTAGAGATTAATACTGCTGGACTCACTGTAGATCAGAGAGCAATGTGAGGTTACCCTAGAGGATAATACTGATGACTGACTTGTGATCAGATAGCAAAGTAAGATTCGCCCTAGGCCTAGAGGATAATACGCTGGACTCAACTGTAGATCAGTAGCAAGGTGAGGATTACCCTAGGAGGATAATACTGATGGACTGGACTTGTGATCAGATAGCCAAAGTAAGATTGCCCTAGCTAGAGGATTAATAACTTCTGGACCTCACTGTAGTATCAGATAGCAAGGTGAAGGTTACCCTAGAGAAAATACTGATGGACTGACTTGTGATCAGATAGCACAAGTAAGATTGCCCTAGCCTAGCAGGAGTACTGCTGGACTCACTTAGATCAGATAGCAAAGGTGAGGTTACCATAGAAGGATTAATTATGCTGGACTGACGTGTGATTCTGATAGCAGTGTGGTAAGATGTGCCCTACCCTAGAGGATAATATGCCTGGACTCATGTAGTTCAGATAGCAAGGTGAGGTTACCTTAGAGTATAATACTGATGGACTGACTTGTGATCAGATAGCAAAGTAGATTGCCCTAGCCTAGAGGATAATACTGCTGGACTCACTGTGATTCGATAGCAAGGTGAGGTTGACCTAGATGGATTAATACTGGTGGAATGACTTGTGATCAGATTGACATAGTAAGATTGCCCTAAGCCTAGAGAGATAATACTGCTCTGGAACTCACTGTAGGATCAGATAGCAAGGTGAGGATTACCCTAGGAGGATAATACTGTATGGGATCTGACTTGTGATCAGGATAGCAAAGTAAGATTGCCCTAGCCTAGAGGATAATACTGCTGGACTCACTGTAGATCAGATAGCAAAGGTGAGGTTACCTTGAGCGATAATACTGCTGGACTGACTTTTGATCAGATAGCGCAAAGTCAGATTGCCCTAGCCTAGAGGGATAATACTTGCTGGACTCACTGTAGTATCAGATAGCAAGGTGGAGGTTACCCTAGAGGATAATAATGATGGACTGACTTGTGATCAGATAGCAAAGTAAGATTGCCCTTAAAAGCCTAGAGGATAATACTCACTGTAGATCAGATAGCAAGTGGTGAGGTTACCCTAGAGGATAACTACTGCTGGACTGGACTTGTGAATCAGATAGCAAAGTTAAGGAACTGCCCCTAGCTAGAGGATAATACTGCTGGATCACTGTAGATCTGATAGCAAGGTGAGGTTACCCTAGAGGATAATACTGATGGACTGACTTGTGATCAGATAGCAAAGTAAGATTGCCCTAGCCTAGAGGATATACTGCTGGACTCACTTGTAGATCAGATAGCAAGGTGAGGTTAACCCTAGGGATAATACTGATGGACTGACTTATGATCAGATAGCAAAGCAAAAGATTGCCCTAGCCTAGAGGATAATTACTGTGGACTCATGTAGATCAGATAGCAAGGTGAGGTTACCCTAGAGGATAATACTGATGGCACTGTTGTGATCTCAGATAGCAAAAGTAAAGATTGCCCTTGCCTAGTGGATAATACTGCTGGACTCACTGTAGATCTGATAGCAGCGTGTGAGGTTACTTACCCTAGAGGATTAATACTGATGGACTTGACTTGTGATCAGATTATGCAAAGTAAGATTGCCCTAGCCTAGAGGATAATTCTGGCTGGACTCACTGTAGATAAGATAGCAACGGTTAGGTTACCCTAGTGGATAAATACTGATGGATGACTTGGTGATCAGATAGCCAAAGTAAGATTGCCCTAGCCTAGAGGATAATACTGCTGGACTATGTAGATCAGAAGCAAGGTGAGGATACCCTAGAGGATAATATGATGGGCTGGACTTCGTGCAATCAGATAGCAAAGTAGATTGCCCTAGCCTAGAGGATAATACTGCTGGACTCTACTGTAGATCCGATAGTCAAGGTGAGTTACCCTAGACAGGAAATCTGCTGGACTGACTTGTGATCAGATAGCAAAGTTAGATTGCCTAGCCTGAGGATAATACTGCTGGACTCACTGTAGAGATCCAGATAGCAAGGGTGAGGTATCCATAGAGGATAATACTGATGGACTGACTTGTGTATCAGATAGCCACAAAAGTAGATTGCCCTAGCCTAGAGGGGTTAATACTGACTGGACTCACTGTAGATCAGATAGCAAGGTGAGGGTTACCCTGTATGGATAATTAATGAGTGGCACTGATTGTGATCAGATGCAAAGTAAGATTTGCCCAGCCTAGAGGATTAGTACTGTCTGGACTCACTGTGGATCAGATAGCAAGGCTGAGGTATACCCTAGAGGTAATACTGATGGACTGACTTGTGATCAGATAGCAAAGTATGATTGCCCTAGCCTAGAGGTAAGTAGATACCTGCGGGGACTCACTGTATGATCAGAATAGCAAGGTGAGGTTACCTAAGAGGATAATACTGAGGACTGACTTGTGATCAGATAGCAAAGTAAGATTGCCTAGCCTTAGGGATAATTTACTTGCTGGGACTCACTGTTAGATCAGATAGCAAGTGTGAGGTTACCCTAGAGGATAATACTGATGGGAATGACTTGTGATCAAGAAGCAAAGTAAGTTTGCCCTAGCCTAGAGGTTATACTGCTGGACTCACTGTTGATCAGATAAGCAGTGAGGTTACCAGGATAATATGATGGATCTGACTTTGTATGATCAGATAGCAAAGTTAAGATTGCCTCTAGCCTAGAGGATAATACTGATGATCATACTGTAGATCAGGATAGCAAGGTGAGGTTACCCCTATAGGATAATACTGATGTAATCTGACTTGTGATCGATAGCAAAGTAAGATTGCCTTGCCTAGAGGATAATACTGCTGGACTCACTGTAGATCAGATAGCAAGTGAAAGTTACCCCTAGAGATAATTCTGATGGAATCTGACTTGTATAGGACTTTTTTGTTTTTTTTTTTTTCCCCCCCAGGGGGGGGGGGGGGGGGATTTTTTTTTAGCCACAAAAAAACAAAAAATAAGTCAGATTGCCCTGCATAGGGATAATACTGCTGGTCTCACTGTAGATCAGATAGCAAGGTGAGGTTACCCTAGGGATAATACTGCTGGACTGACTTGTGATCAGAGTAAGCAAAGTAGATTGCCCTGCCTAGTGGATAATACTGCTGGACTCACTGTAGATCAGATAGCAAGGTGAGGTTACCCTTGCTGGATTATTACTGATGGATTCTTTCCCCACCCTTTCCCTCCTCTTGACTTGTGATCAGATGCAAAGTAGATTGCTCCTAGTGCGTAGAGGATAATACTGATGGACTCCTGTAGATCAGATAGCAAGGTGAGGTTACCCTAGAGTATAATACTGATGGACTGACTTGTGATCAGATATAGCAAAGATAAAGATCTTGTCCTAGACTAGAGGATAATACTGCTGGACTCACTGTAGATCACAGATAGCAAGGTGAGGTTACATAGAGGATATACTGCTGAGACTGATTGTGATCAGATAGCAAAGGTAAGGATTGCCCTAGCCTAGAGGACTAATTACTGCTGGACTCACTGTAAGATCAGATTCTAGCAGGTGTAGGTTACCCTAGAGGATTAATACTGCTGGGACTGTCTTGTGATTCAGATGCAAAGTAAGATTGCCCTAGCCTAGAGGATAATCTGCTGGACTCAATGTAGATCAGATAGCAATGGTGAGGTTACCCGAGAGGATTAAATACTGATGGAGTGACTTGTGATCAGATAGCAAAGTTGTGATTGCCCTACGGCCTTGAGGAGAAATACTGTGGACTCAACTGTAGATCAGATAGCAAGGTGAGGTTACCCTAGAGGATAATACTGATGGACTGACTTGTGATCAGATAGCAAAGTAAGATTTGCCTAGCCTGAGAGGATAATTATGCTGGACTCACTGTAGATCAGATAGCAAAGGTGGGTTTACCCTAGGAGGATAATACTGATGACTGACTTTGTGATCAGATAGCAAAGTAAGATTGCCTAGCCTAGAGGATAATATGCTGGACTCACTGTAGATCAGATAGCAAGGTGAGGTTTACCCTAGAGGATAATACTGATGGACTGACTTTGTGATCCAGATAGCAAAGGTAAGGATTGCCTAGCCTAGAGGAGTAATACTGCTGGACTCACTGTAGATCATGATAGCAAGGTGAGGTTACCCTATTAGAGGATAATATGCTGGGTACTGACTTGTGATCAGATAGCCAAGTAAGATTGCTCCTTAGCCTGAGGAGATTCTGCTGGGGACTCACTGTAGATCAGATAGCAAGGTGAGGTTTACTAGAGGATAATACTGATGGATCTGACTTGTGATCAGATAGCAAAGTAAGATTGCCCTACTAGCCAGAGGATATACTGCTGGGACTCACTGTAGATCGGATTTAGCAGGTGGAGTGTTACCCGCTAGAGGATTTTATGATGGAACTGACTTGTGATCAGATAGCAAAGTAAGAATTGCTCTAGCCTAGGGATGGGTGGGGGGGTGGGGGATAATACTGCTGGGACTCACTGTGATCAGAATAGCCTAGGTGAGGTTACCCTTGAGGATAATACTGATGGACTGATTGTGATCAGCATAGCAAAGTAAGATTTCCTAGCCTAGCGGTAATACTGTGGACTCACTGTAGATCAGAAGCAAGGTGAGGTTACCCTAGAGGATAATACTGATGGACTGACTTGTGATCAGATAGCAAAGTAGATTGCCCTAGCATAGAGGATTAATATCCTGCAGGATCACTGTAGAATCAGAAGCAAGGTGAGGTTACACATAGAGGATAATATGATGGATGACTTGTGATCAGATAGTGCAAAGTAAGATTGCCCTAGCCTAGAGGATAATACTGAGGACTCACTTGTAGATCAGAGATAGCAAGGTGAGGTTACCCTAGAGGATAATATGTCTGGACTGATTTGTGATCAGGATAGCAAAGTAAGAATTGCCCTAGCCTAGAGGATAATACTGGCTGGACTCACTGAGATCAGATAGCAAGGTGATGTTAACCCTAGAGGATAATACTGATGGACTGACTGTGAATCAGATAGCCAAAGTAGATTGCCCTAGCCTTAGAGGATAATACTGCTGGATCACTGTAGATCAGATAGCAAGGTTGAGGTTACCATAGAGGAATAATCGACTGATGGACTGGACATTGTGATTCAGATAGCCAAAGTAAGATATTGCCCTAGCCTAGAGGATAATTACACTTTTACTGGACTCAATGTAGAGATCAGATCGCAAGTGTGAGGTTACCCTAGAGATAATACTGATGGGAGGTACTGACTTGTGAGCAGATAGACAAAGTAAGATTGGCCCCTAGCCTAGAGGATAATACTGCTTGAGACTCACTGTAGATCAGATAGCAAGGTGTGGTTACCCTAGAGGATATACTGCTGGATGACTTGTGATCGATAGCAAATTAAAGATTGTCCCTGCCTAGAGGATAATTTACTGCTGGACTCAATGACGACAGATAGCAAGGTGAGGTTACCCTAGAGGATAATACTGATGGTGGGGGGACTGGAAATCCCCCTTGTGATCAGATAGCAAGTAAGATTGCCCTAGCCTAGTAGGATAATTCTGCTGGATCTCATCTGTAGATCAGATAGAAGGGATGGGTTACCCTAGTGGATATACTGATGGATGACTTGTGATCAGATAGCAAAGTACTTATTGCCCTAGCCTAGAGGATAATACAAGATGGACTCACTGTAGATCAGATAGCAAGGTGAGGTTACCCTAGAGGATAATACTGATGGACTGATTGTGATAGTTAGCACAAAGTAAGTGATTGCCCTAGCCTTGAGGATAATACTGCGGATCACTGTGATCACCGATAGACAACGGTGTGAGGTTCCCTAGAGGTAATATCGTTGGACTGGACTTTGCTGTCAGATAGCCAAAAGTAAGATTTCCCTAGCCTAGGGATAATACTGCTGGACTCACTGTAGATCAGATAGCAAGGTGAGGTTACCCTAGAGGATAATGTACTGATGGACTGACTTGTGATCAGATAGCAAAGTGAAGATTGCCCTAGCCTAGAGGATAATACGGCTGGACTGTCCACTGTAGATCAGATAGCAGGTTGAGGTTACCGAGAGGATAATCTCTGATGGGACTGAATTGTGATCAGATAGCAAAGTAAGATTGCCCTAGCTGTGAGAGGATAATACTGGCTGACTCACTGTAGATCAGATAGCAGGGGAGGTTACCTAGAGGATAATACTGAATTGGACTGACTTGTGATCAGATAGCAAAGTAAGATTTGCCCTAGCCTAGAGGATAAATACTGCTGGGGACTCACTGTAGATCAGATAGCAAGTGTGAGGTTACCCTGAGAGGATAATACTGATGGACTGGACTTGTGATCGTAGCAAAGTAAGATCGTGCCTAGCCTAGTAGGATTAATACTGCTGGACTCACTGTGATCCGATAGCAGGTAGGTTACCCTAGAGGATAATATGCTGGAATGACTTGTGATCAGATAGCAAAGTAGATTGCCCCCTAGCCTAGAGATAATACTGCTGGACTCTCTGTAGAATCAGATAAGCAAGGTGAGGTTACCATAGAGGATATACTGTGATACTGACTTGTGATCAGATAGCAAAAGTAAGATTGCCCTAGCCTAGAGGATAATAACTGCTGGGGACTCACTGTTAGATCAGATAGCAAGGTGTAGGTTACCCTAAGGATAATACTGATGGACTGACTTGTGATCACGATAGCAAAGTAAGATGTGCCCTGCCTAGAGGATCATACTGCTGACCTCACTGTAGATCAGATAGCTTGGTGAGGTTACCCTAGAGGATAATACTGCTGGACTGATTGTGATCAGTTAGCAAAGTAAGATTGCCCTAGCTAGAGGATAATACTGCTGGACTCACTGTGATCAGATAGCAAGGTGAAGGCTTAACCTAGAGGATTAATACTGCTGGACTGACTTGTGATCAGATAGCCAAGGAAAGATGCCCTAGCCTAGAGGGATAATACTGCTGGCTACTCACTGTAGAAAAGATAGCAAGGGTAGAGGTTACCCTAGAGGATAATATGCTGGACTGACTTGTGATCAGATAGCAAAGTAAGATTGCCCTAGCCTAGAGGTTAATACTGCTGGACTCACTGTAGATTCAGATAGTAGAACGGTGAGGTTACTAGAGGATAATACTGAGGGATGACTTGTGATCAGATAGCAAAGCTAAGAATTGCCTAGCCTAGAGGCTAATACTGCTGGACTCATGTAGATCAGATAGCAAAGTGAGGTTACACTAGAGGATAATACTGATGGGACTGACTTGTGATCAGATAGCAAGTAAGATTGCCCTAGCCTAGAGGATAAGACTGCTGGACTCATGTAGATCAGATAGCAAGGTGAGGTTACCCTAGACGGATAATATGATGACTGACTTGTGATCAGATGCAAAGTAAGATTTGCCCTAGCCTAGAGGATAATACTGTGGACTCACTGTAGATCTAAGATAGCAAGGGAGGTTACCTAGGGATAATACTGATGGACTGATTGTGATCAGATAGCAAAGTAAGTTTGCCCTAGCCTAGAGGATAATACTGCTGGACTCACTGTAGTCTGATAGCAAGGTGAGGTTACCCTAGAGGATTATAGATGGACTGACTTGTGATCAGATAGCAAAGTAAGCAATCCTCCCCTTTTCCCACCCCCACTCCCCGCAAATTTTTTTTCCTGCCTAGGGATATACTGCTGACTCACTGTTGATCATGGATAGCAAGGTGAGGTTTCCCTTAGAGGATAATAATGATGGACTGACTTGTTGATCAGATAGCAAGTTAAGATTGCCCTAGCCTAGAGGATAATACTGGCTGGGACTCACTGTAGATCAGATAGCAAGGTGAGGTTACCCTAGAGGGATAATACTGATGGACTGACTTGTGATCAGATAGCAAAGTACGGTGCCCTAGCCTAGAGGATAATTAGACTGCTGGACTCACTGTAGATCAGATAGCAAGGTGAGGTTACCCTAGAGGATAATATGGCTGGACTGACTTGTGATCAGTTAAGCAAAGTTTAATGATTGCCTAGCATAGAGGATAATTAACTGCTGGACTCACCTGTAGATCAGAATAGCAAGGTGAGGTTACCCTAGAGGATAATACTGATGAGACTGACTTGTGTTCTGATAGCAAAGTAAGATTTGCCCTAGCCTAGAGGTAATACTGCTGGACTCACTGTAGACAGATAGCAAGTGAGGTTACCCTAGGGGATGAATAATGCTGCGACTGCTTGTGTTTCAGATAGCAAGTAAGATTGCCCTAGCCTAGAGGATAATACTGCTGGATCATGTAGATTCAGATAGCAAGGTGAGGTTACCCTAGAGGATTAATACTGCTGGGGACTGACTTGTGTCAGATAGCAAAAAGTAAGATTGCCCTAGCCTAGAGGATATACTGCTGACTCACTGTAGAATCAGATAGCAAGGTGAGGTTACCCTAGAGGATAATACTGCTGGACTGACTTGTGATCAGATAGCAAAGTGCAAGATTGCCCTAGCTCTAGAGGATTAATACTGCTTGGACTTCACTGTAGGTCATGATAGAAGGTGAGGTTACCCTTGAGGATAATACTGAATGGGACTGACTTGTGATCAGATAGCCAAAGTAAGTTTGCCCTAGCCTAGAGGATAATACTCTGGGACTCACTGTAGATCAGATAGCAAGGTGAGTTACCTAGGGATATACGGAGGGACTGACTTGTGATCATATAGCTCAAAGTAAGATTCCCTAGCCTAGAGGATAATACTGCTGGATCACTGTAGATCAGATAGCAAGGTGAGTTTACCCTAGAGGATAATACTGAAGGACTGAACCTTGTGGATCAGATAGCAAAGTAAGATTGCCCTAGACTAGAGGGGATAATACTGCTGGACTCACTGTAGATCAGATAGCAAGGTGAGGTTACCCTAGAGGATTAATACGATGGATCTGACTTGTTGATCAGATAGCAAAGTAAGATTGCCCTAGTATTAGAGGATAATTACTGGCTGGACTCACTGTTAAGATCAGATAGCAGGTGAGGTTACCCTAGAGGATAATACTGCTGGACTGACTTGTGATCAGATTGCAAAGTAAGATTGCCTGCTTGGCCTAGTGGTAATACTGCTGGAACTCACTGTAGATCAGATAGCAAGAGTGAGGTTACCCTAGAGGATAATACTGGATGACTGATTGTGATCAGATAGGCAAAGTAAGATTGCCCTAGCCTAGTAGGATAATACTGCTGGACCTCAACTGTAGATCAGATAGCAAGGTGAGGTTACCCTAGAGGATAATTCTGATGGACTGACTTGTGATCAGATAGCCTCAAAGTAAGATTGCCCTGGCCTAGAGGTAATACTGCTGGACTCACTGTAGATCAGATAGCAAGGTGAGGTTACCTAGAGGATAATACTGTGGATATCTGACTTGGTGATCAGATAGCAAAAAGTAAGATTGCACCTAGCCTAGTGGATTAATACTGCTGACTCACTGTAGATCAGATAGAAAGGTGTGGTTACCCTAGAGGATTAATACTTGATGGACTGACTTGTGTATTATGATAGCAAAGGTAAGATTGCCTAGCCTAGAGGGTAATACTGCTGGAATACCAGTCCTTCTTTAACTCCTCCTTCTTTCTCTCACTGTAGATCAGATAGCAAGGTGAGGTTACCCTAGTGGATAATCTGCTGGAACGCGACTTGTGATCAGATAGCCAAAAGTAATTGCCCTAGCCTAGAGGATAATTACTGCTGGACTCACTGTAGATCAGATAGCAAGGTGTGAGGTTACCAGAGAGGATTAATACTGCATGGACTGACGTTGTTTTTGATCAGATAGACCAAAGTAAGATGGCCCTAGCCTAGAGGATAATACTGCTGGACTCACTGTAGATCAGATTGCAGGTAGAGGTTACCCTAGAGGATAATACTGGTGGACTGATTGTGATCGTATGCAAGTAAAGTTGCCCCCCTAGCCTAGAGGGATAATACTGCTGGACTACTGTAGGACATCAGATAGCAAGGTGACGGTCTTACCTAGAGGATAAATACTGATGGGACTGACTTAGTGATCAGATAGCAAAGTAAGATTGCCCTGCCTAGGGATAATTATGCTTGGGCACTCACTGTAGATCAGCCTCTAGCAAGCGTGAGGTTACCCTAGAGGATATTACTGATGGACTGACTTGTGATTCAGATAGAAAGTAAGTATTGTGGCCCTAGGACCAGAGGATAATACTGCTGGACTCACTGTAGATCAGATAGCAAGGTGAGGTTACCCTAGAGGATAATACTGCTGGCTGGCACTTGTGATCAGATAGCAAAAGAAGATTGCCCTAGCCTAGAGGATAATACTGCTGGACTCACTGTAGTCAGATAGCAATGTGAGGTTACCCTAGAGGAATTACTGATGGACTGATTTGTGACTCAGATAGCAAGTAAGATTCCCTAGCTAGAGGATAATATGATTGACTGACTTGTGATTCAGAGATAGCCAAGTAAGATTGCCTAGCCTAGAGGATTAATACTGCTGGACTCACTGTAGATCAGATAGCAAGGTGAGGTTACCCTAGAGATTATACTGCTGGGACTCACTGTAGATCAGATAGCAAGGTGAGGTTGTATATATCTTAGAGGATAATACTGCTGGACTCACTGTAGATCAGATAGCAAAGGTGAGGTTACCCTAGCAGGATACATACTGCTGGATGACTTGTGATACCTGATCGCCCCCCACAAGTAAGATTGCCTAGGCCTAGAGGATAATACTGCTGGACTCAACTGTAGATCAGATAGCAAGGTGAGGTTACCCTAGAGGATAATACTGATGGATGATTGAGCACCCCAGCATATCAGCCCCGACAAGATTGCCCTAGCCTAGAGGATAATACTGCTGGACTCGCACTGTAGGATCAGATAGCAGGTAGGTTACCCTAGGGAATAATACTGCGGAACTCACTGTAGATCTAGATAGCAAGTGAGGTTTACCCAAGAGGATAATACTGCTTGACTCATGTAGTATCAGATGCAGGTGAGGTGTTACCCTAGAGGGATAATACTGCTGGATCTGACTTGCTGATCAGATGAAAGTAAGATTGCCCTAGACTGAGGATAATACTTGCTGGACTCACTGTAGATCCAGATAGCAAAGGTGAGGTTTACCCTAGAAGGATAATACTGATGGACTGACTTGTGATCAGATTGCAAAAAGTAAAGATTGCCCTAGCCTAGAGGATAATACTGCTGGACTCACTGTAGTTCAGATAGCAAGGTGAGGTTTACTAGAGGATAATACTGAGGGACTGACTTGTGATCAGATAGCAAAGTAGATTGCCTAGCCTAGAGGATTATACTGCTGGGACCTCATGCTAGATCAGATAGGCAAGGTGAGGTTACCCTGAGAGGATAATACTGATGGACTGAACTTGTGTCAGATAGCAAAGTCAAGATTGCCCTAGCCTAGAGGATAATACTGTGGACTCACTTGTAGATCAGATAGCAGGTGAGGATACTGAGGATAATAACTGCTGGACTGACTTGTGATCAGATTAGCAAAGTAGATTGCCTAGCCTAGAGGATAATACTGCTGGACTCACTGTAGAATCAGATAGCAGGTTGAGGTTACCCTAGAGGATAATACTGATGGGAACTGATTGTGAATCAGATAGCAAAGTAAGATTGCCCTAGCCTACGAGGATAATACTGCTGGATGGACTCCAACTGTAGATCAGATAGCAGAAGGTGAGCTTACCCTAGGTGAGATAATTATGATGGACTGACTTGTGATCAGTAGCAAAGTAAGATTTGCCCTAGCCGAGAGGTTATATACTGCTGGACTCACTGTAGTCAGATAAGTAAGGTGAGCGTTAGACCCTAAGAGGATAAATACTGATGGACTGACTTATGTGATAAGATAGCAAAGTAGAGATTGCCTAGCCTAGAGGATAATACTGCTGGACTCACTGTAGATCAGATAGCAAGGTGGGTTACCCTAGTGGATAATACTGATGGACTGACTCGTTGTCAGATAGCAAGTAAGATTGCCCTAGCCTAGAGGATTAATACTGCTGGGACCTCACTGTAGATCAGATAGCAAGGTTGAGGTTACCTAGAGGATGTATAATACTGTATGGACTGACTTTGTGATCAGATAGCAAAGTAAGATTGCCCTTAGCTAGAGGATAATACTGCTGACTAACTGTAGATCAGAAAGGGCCCTAAAAGGTGAGGTTACCTAGAGGATAATACTGCTGGGACTGACTTGTGATCAGATAGCAAAGGTAAGATTGCCCTAGCCTAGTAGGATATATGCTGGACTCACTGTAGATCAGATAGCTAGTGAGGATTACCCTAGAGGATAATACTGATGGACTGACTTGTGATCAGATAGGAAAGTAAGATTGCCTAGCCGTAGTAGGATAATAATGCTAGGACCACTGTCAGATCCAGATAGCAAGGTGAGGGTTACCACTAGAGGATAATACTGATGACTGACTTGTTGTGAGTCAGATACGCACAAGGTAAGATTGCCCTAGCCTCAGAGAGATATATACTGCTGGGACTCACAGGTAGATCAGGATATGCAGGTGAGGGTTACCCTAGAGGATAATACTGATGGACTGACTTGTGATTCAGGATAAGCAAAGTAATGATTGCCTAGCCTAGAGGATAATACTGCTGGACTCACTGTAGATTCAAGATAGGCAAGGGTGAGGTTACCCTAGAGGATAATACCTGATGACTGACTTGTGATTCCAGATAGCAAAGTAAGATTGCCCTAGCCTAGGGATAATAATGATGGACTCACTGTAGATCAGATCAGCAAGGTTGAGGGTTACCCTAAGTGATATACTGATGGACTGACTTGTGATCAGATAGCAAATGTATGATTGCCCTAGCCTAGTAGGATAATTTTACTGCTGGACTCACTGTAGCGATCAGATAGCAAGGTGAGGTTACCTCTAGAGGATATACTGCTTGGACTGATTGTGATCTGATAGCAAAGTTAGATTGCCTAGCCTAGAGGGATAATACTGCTGGACTCACTGTAGATCATCGATGCAGGTGACGGTTACCACTAGAGATAATACTGTGGACTGTACTTGTGATCACGATAGCAAAGTAAGATGCCCTATGCCTAGAGGGATAATACTGCTGGACTCTCACTGTGGATCAGATAGCAAGGTGAGGGTTACCCTAGAGGATAATACTGTTGGACTGACTGATGTATCAGATAGCAAAAGTAAGATTGCCCTAGCTAGAGGATAATTATGCTGGATCATTGTAGATCAGATAGCAAGGTGAGGTTACCCTAGAGGATAATACTGCTGGATCTGACTTGTGTAGATAGCAAGTAGAAGATTGCCCTAGCCTAGAGGATAATACTGCTGGACTCACTGTAGCATCAGATCAGCAGGTGAGGTAACCTAGAGGATAATACTGCTGTGACTGACTTCGTGATCAGATAGCAAAGTAAGATTGCCCCTAGCCTTAGAGGATAAATTACTGCTGGACTCACTGTAGGATCAGATAGAAGGTGAGGGTTACCCTAGAGGATAATACTGATTGGACTGACTTGTGAATCAGATAGCAAAGTAAGATTGCCTATGCCTAGAGGATAATATGCTGGACTCACTGTAGATGTCAGATAGCAAGGTGAGGTTAACCCTAGAGTGATAATACTGATGGACTGACTTGTGATCAGATAGCAAAAGTAAGATTGCCCTATGCCTAGTAGGATTAATACTGCTGGACTCCTGTATGATCAGATAGCAAGGTGAGGTTACCCTAGAGGATAATCAGATGTGATGACTTGTGATCAGATAGCAAAGCTAAGATTGCCCCTAGCCTAGAGGATTAATACTGCTGGACCTCACTGTAGATCAGATAGCAAGGTGAGGTTACCCTAGAGGATAATACTGAGTGTACTGACTTGTGTTCAGATATGCCAAAGTAAAGATTGCCCTATGCCTAGAGGGATAATACTCCTGGATCTCACTGTAGATCCAGATAGCAAGGTGAGTTTACGCTAGAGGATAATACTGCTGGACTGTCTTGTGACCAGATAGCAAAAGTAAGATTGCCCTAGCCTAGAGGATAATACTGCAGGACTCACTGTAGATCAGATAGCAGGTGAGGTTACTAGAGGATAATATGATGGACTCGAATCTTGTGGATTTTTTTCCACAAGGATAGCAAAGTCACGCCACCCCTACGCCCCCCCTACGCCCTAGCAGGATAAATACTGCTGGACTCACTGTAGATCAGATAGCAAGGTGAGGGTTACCCTAGAGGATAATTACTGATGTTGATGTGACTGACTTGTGATCAGATAGCAAATGTAGATTGCCCTAGGCCTAGAGGATAATACTGCTGGACTCATGTAGATCGATAGCAAAGGTGAGGTACCCTAGAGAAATGACTGATGGACTGACTTGTGATCAGATCTCCCCCTACCTGTCATTGCCTAGCTAGAGGATATATACTGCTGGACTCACTGTAGATCAGATAGAAGGTGAGGTTACCCTAGAGGATGTAATACTGATGGTCCTGACCTTGTGATCAGATAGCAAAGTAAGATTGCCCTAAGCTAGAGGATATACTGCTGGACTCACTGTAGTCATGATTGCAAGGTTGAGGCTACCCTAGAGGATTAATACTTGATGGACTGACTTGTGATCAGATAGTAAGTAAGAGCTGCGCCTAGCCTAGAGGATAATACTGCTGACTCTCACTGTTAGTTCAGATAGCAAGGTGAGGTTACCCTAGAGCGATAATATGCTGGGAACTGGACTTGGTGATCAGATGCAAAGTAAGATTTGCCCTAGCCTAGAGGATTAATACTGCTGGTCTCACTGTAGATCAGATGCAAGTGAGGTACCCTTGGGATAATACTGACGGACTGACTTGTGATCAGATAGCAAGTAGATTGCCCTAGCCTAGAGGATAATACTGCTTGGGACTCACTGTAGATCAGATAGCAATGTGAGGTTAACTAGGGATAATACTGATGGACTGATTGTGATCAGATAGCAAAAGTAAATTGCCTAGCCTAGGGATAGTACTGTGTGGACTCACTGTAGATCAGATAGCAAGGTGAGGTTACCCTAGTGGCATAATTACTGGATGGAGAGACTCTTCTCATGTGATCATATGATCAAAGTAAGATTTGCCCTAGCTAGGGATAATACTGGTGGATCACTGTAGATCTGATAGCAAGGTGAGGTTACCCTAGAGGATAATATGATGGACCGACTTGTGATCAAGATAGCACAAATGTAAGATTGCCCTAGCCTAGAGGATAATACTGCTGGAATCTCACTTGTAGATCAGATTGGCAAAGGTGAGGTACCCTAGAGGATAATATGATGGACTGACTTGTGATCAGATAGTAAAGTAAGATTGCCCTTAGCTAGAGGGGATAATACTGCTGGACTCACTTGTTAGATCAGATAGCAGGTGAGGTTACCCTAGAGGATTAAGTACTGCTGGATGAATTGTGATCAGATGTAGCGAAGTTACAGATTGCCCTACCATGGAGGATAATACTGCTGGACTCACTGATAGATCAGATAGGCAAGGTGGAGTTACCCTTCGAGGATTAATACTGATGGACTGATTGTGATCAGATAGCAAAGTAATAGTAAATATTGCCCCTTAGACTAGAGGATGATACTGCTGGACTCCCTGTAGACGCGAAAAAGGTGGGGTTACCCTAGGGGATAATATGGGACTGACTTGTGATCGATAGCAAAGTAAGTTCCCTAGCCTGAGGATAATACTCTGGACTCATGTAGATCAATAGCAAGGGAGGTTCCCTAGGGGATAATACTGATGGATGTTGTGATCAGTAGCAATTTTGATTCCCTAGCCTAGAGGATAATATGCTGGACTCACTGTAGATCAGATAGCAAGGTGGGTTACCCTAGAGGATAATATGTGGACTGATTTTTGATCAGATAGCAAAGTAAGATTGCCTACCTAAGGTAATACTGCTGGACTCCTGTAGATCAATGCAAGGTGAGGTTCCCTGGGAAATATGATGGCCCGACTTTGATCAGATAGCAAATAAATTGCCCTACCGAGGAAAATACGCTGGACCACTGTGATCAATAGAAAGGTGAGGTTCCCTAGGGAAAATCTGATGGACTGACTTTTTGATCGATAGCAAAGAAAAGTTTTGCCTAGTAGGGGATAATACTGCTGGATCACTGGATCAGTAGAAGGTGAGGTTACCCTAGGGTAATCTGTACTGACTTGTGACAAAGCAAAAGTAAGATTCCCCTAGCCAAAGGGGATAATATGGGGATCACTGTAGATCTAGAAGGTGATTCCCCTAGGGATAATCTGTGGACGACTTTGATCAATGCAAAGAAAAGATTGCCCTACAGAGGTAATATGTGGACCCCACGTAGATCAGATAGCAAGGGAGGTTCCCCTAGGGAAATATGAGGACTGACTTGTGTCAGATAGCAAAGTAAGATTCCCTACCCCTAAGGATAATATCTGGACTACTGTAGATCAAAGAAAGGTGATTTACCCTAGAATAATACTGATGGAGACTTGTGATGGTAGAAAAAGTAAGATTGCCAAAAGCCTGAGGAAATTTTTGCTGGACCATGTAGATCAGATAAAAAGGTGGGGTTCCCCTAAGGAAAAATAGATGGACGATTTGTCAATACCCAAAAGTAGTTTGGGGCCTAGCCAGGGGATAATAGGCTGGATCACTGTAGATCAGATGAAAGGGTGAGGTTACCCAGAGGAATAGTGGACTACTTGTGATCAGAACAAAGTAGTTTGCCCGCCTAAATTATGCGGACCACTGTAGATCAATAGAAAGGGTTTAGGACCTAAGGATAAAAAATGTGGACTGACGGGTGATCAGATAGCAAATAAGATTCCCTAGCCTAGAGGATAATATGTGGACTCACGTAGATCAGATGAATTGAGGTTCCCCTAGAGGTAATACTGATGACTGATTTTGTGATAGAAGCAAAGTAAAATTGCCCTACTAGAGGATAATATGCTGGATCACGTAATCAGATAGCAAGGTGAGGTTACCCAAAGGGTAATACTGTGGACTACTTTTTTACAGATACAAAGTAAGATTGCCCTACCCTGAGGATAATACTGCGGACTCCTGTAATCAATAGCAAGGTTGGGGTTTTCCCCTAGAGGTAATACGGGACGATTTATCAATAGCAAGAAAATTTTCCCCAGCCTAGAAAAAATACTGCTGGATCACTGTAAAATCAGATAGCAAGGTGATTTTCCCCTGGGGATAATACTGGGGAGACTTGGTCAGATAGCAAAGAAAGATTCCCCTACCCTAGAGGATAATACTGTGGCCACTGTGACAATAGCAAGGTGGGGGTTCCCCCCTAGGGGAAAAATATGGGGACTGATTGTGATCAGTAGAAAGTAAGATTCCCCTAGCCTAGAGGATAATCTGCTGGACCACTGTAGATAGATGCAAGGTGAGGTTTTTCCCTAGAGGATAATATGATGGACGATTTTGTGATAGAAGAAAAAGTAAGATTGCCCTTGCTAGAGGATAATACTGCTGGACCTCACTGTAGATTCAGATAGCAAGGTTGAGGTTACCTAGTGGATAATACTGCTCGGACTGCTTGTGTCGATAGCAAAGTAAGATTGCCCTAGCCTAGACGGATAATACTGCTGGACATCAATGTAGATCAGATAGCAAGGTGTAGGTTACCCTAGAGGATACTACTGCAGGACCTGACATTTGTGCGCACCCCCCCCCCCCCCCCCCGCCCCCCCCCCCCCCCCCCCCCCCCCCCCCCACCCCCCCCCCCCCCCCCCCCCCCCCCCCCCCCCCCCCCCCCCCCCCCCCCCCCCCCCCCCCCCCCCCCCCCCCCCCCCCCCCCCCCCCCCCCCCCCCCCCTTCCCCCCCCCCCCCCCCCCCCCCCCCCCCCCCCCCCCCCCCCCCCCCCCCCCCCCCCCCCCCCCCCCCCCCCCCCTCCCCCCCCCCACAGCAAATGTACATTGACCCTGTCCTAGATGGATATAACTTGCTTGATGACTCATACATTGCCTAGATCAGTATCTGGTCAAGTACTCGCTGATGTTTTACCTAGGTGATATTATTAACTGAGGGAATGTGCTGATCTTTGTGATCATGTTAGCAATAGTAAGTTATTGGACCTTAGGACTTTTGAGTGCGATTATTACTTGCTGTAGTATCGTCAACTACGGGTTGTTCATATTCTATGGTTAGCATGTGAGCGTTTACTCCTAGAGGAATTCATATACTGATGGAAGATGTCTATAGCGTTGTCTAGTTTTGTGTGCCTTTAGTAAGCAGTTATCTGCTCCTGAGTCCTAGGGTATTATTACTAGCTGTTTGGAACTATGAACTAGTAGATTCTATTTGATAGCAATTGTTCGGTGAGATTTCTACCCGAGAGCGTTAATATCTGCATACCATTGGACGAGCACTTTAGATGATTCAGATTGACTTTAGTAGTTTAGCCCCTAGGCCTTAGATGGAGAATACTGCTGGAGCTCTCTGTTATATGAGATATGATAGCAAGGGGAGGTTACCCTAAGAATGATTAATTATCTTATGACTGACCTTGATGATCAGATAAATTGCAAGTTTTTGTTGATACTTGTTGCTCATGTAAGATCTAATATCTTTTGTAATGATTGCCCTTAGCCTATGTATGTGCATAATACTCGCTGGACTCACTTGTTGTATCAAGTATAGAAAGGTGGAGAAGTATACCTCTTAGACAGGATATTACTGATTGTTTCTCTTTCGATCTTGTGATTAAGATAGATCCAATAGTATGATATTGCCCATCGCCCCCCCCCCCCCCCCCCCCCCCCCCCCCCCCCCCCCCCCCCCCCCAGGATTGGAATAAATACGGCTGACCTTTCCACTGTTTTAGATCAGACTAGTTCACGCAGATGCAGGTTTCCCTACTGAGGATAGATAACACTGATCGGATCCTGAGCTTTTGTGAATATCAGATAGCTCAAGATAGGATTGCCTCCTAGCGAGATGGATTATATCTGACTGCAGACTCCATTACTAGTATGTCTGCAGTTAGGTACGTTTGTCAGGTAGTGGTTACTCCATCTGATGTTAATGAACTGCTAGTGGACTTGAACTTATGTGATCAGATTAGCCAATTAGTAAGACTTTGCCTCTAGACCTAAATGGATTAATTACTAGCTGAGTTGTGTGTCAACTGGTTTGATCGTAGATTAGCATAGGTGAGAGTTGACCCTTTATTGAGGAGTTAATTAGCTGTGGGTTTACTTGAATGGTGTGCACATCTAGAATAGCTAAGAGTAGAGGGCCCTTGCCCTAGCGTGATTTAATAACTGGGACGGGACTCTTGTGTAGAATCCTAGATTAGGAGCTCTAATGGTTCTCCGCTGAGCGTTACCCTAACTGAGGAGAATCAATGCAGGGACTGACTTGGGATCTAGATAGTAATCAACGTAGATAGATTGCCCTAGCCTAGAGGATAATACTGCTGGACTCACTGTAGATCAGATAGCAAGGTGAGGTTACCCTAGAGGATAATACTGATGGACTGACTTGTGATCAGATAGCAAAGTAAGATTGCCCTAGCTAGAGGATAATTACTGCTGGACTCACTGTAGATCAGATAGCAAGGTGAGGTTACCCTAGAGGATAATACTGATGGACTGACTTGTGATCAGATAGCAAAGTAAGATTGCCCTAGCCTAGAGGATAATACTGCTGGACTCACTGTAGATCAGATAGCAAGGTGAGGTTACCCTAGAGGATAATACTGATGGACTGACTTGTGATCAGATAGCAAAGTAAGATTGCCCTAGCCTAGAGGATAATACTGCTGGACTCACTGTAGATCAGATAGCAAGGTGAGGTTACCCTAGAGGATAATACTGATGGACTGACTTGTGATCAGATAGCAAAGTAAGATTGCCCTAGCCTAGAGGATAATACTGCTGGACTCACTGTAGATCAGATAGCAAGGTGAGGTTACCCTAGAGGATAATACTGATGGACTGACTTGTGATCAGATAGCAAAGTAAGATTGCCCTAGCCTAGAGGATAATACTGCTGGACTCACTGTAGATCAGATAGCAAGGTGAGGTTACCCTAGAGGATAATACTGATGGACTGACTTGTGATCAGATAGCAAAGTAAGATTGCCCTAGCCTAGAGGATAATACTGCTGGACTCACTGTAGATCAGATAGCAAGGTGAGGTTACCCTAGAGGATAATACTGATGGACTGACTTGTGATCAGATAGCAAAGTAAGATTGCCCTAGCCTAGAGGATAATACTGCTGGACTCACTGTAGATCAGATAGCAAGGTGAGGTTACCCTAGAGGATAATACTGATGGACTGACTTGTGATCAGATAGCAAAGTAAGATTGCCCTAGCCTAGAGGATAATACTGCTGGACTCACTGTAGATCAGATAGCAAGGTGAGGTTACCCTAGAGGATAATACTGATGGACTGACTTGTGATCAGTAGCAAAGTAAGATTCCCCTTAGACTAGAGGATAATTATGCTGACTCACTGTAGATCAGATAGCAAGGTGAGGTTCCCCTAGAGGATAATACTGATGGACCTGATTTGTGATCAGATAGCAAAGTAAGATTTGCCCTAGCCTAGAGGATTAATACTGCTGGACTCACTGTAGATCAGATAGCAAGGTGAGGTTACCCTAGAGGATAATACTGATGGACTGACTTGTGATCAGATAGCAAAGTAAGATTGCCCTAGCCTAGGGGAAAATAATATGCTGGACACACTGTAGATCAGTTAGCAAGGTGAGGTTACCCTAGAGGTTTAATACTGATGGGACTGACTTGTGATCAGATAGCAAAGTAAGATTGCCCTAGCCTAGAGGATAATACTGCTGGACTCACTGTAGATCAGATAGCAAGGTGAGGTTGCCCTAGAGGATAATACTGATGGACTGCTTGTGATCAGATAGCAAAGAAAGATTGCCCTAGCCTAAGAGGGTTTAATACTGCTGGACTCACTGTAGATCAAGTTAGCAAGGTGGGGGTTCCCTAGAGGATAATACTGATGGACTAAACTTGTGATCAGATAGCAAAGTAAGATTGCCCTAGCCTAGAGGATAATACTGTGGACTCACTGTAAGATCAGATAGCAAGGGTTTGAGGTTACCCTAGAGGATAATACTGATGGACTGACTTGTGATCAGATAGAAAAGTAAGATTGCCCTACCCTAGAGGATTAATACTGCTGGACTCACTTAGATCAGATAGCAAGGTAAAGGTTACCCTAGAGGATAATACTGATGGACTGACTTGTGATAGATAGCAAAGTAAGATTGCCCTAGCCTAGAGGATAATACTGCGGGACTCACTGAGATCAGATAGCAAGGTGAGGTTACCCTAGGGATAATACTGAGGATGACTTGTGATCGATAGCAAGAAAAGTTTGGCCCTAGCCTAGAGGATAATACTGTGGCTCACTTAGATCAGTGGGCAAGGTGAGGTTCCCCTGAGGATAAATGATGGACTGATTGTGATCGAAGAAAAGAAAGATTCCCCTACCTAGAGGTTAATACGCTGGACTCATGTAGATCAGATAGAAAGGTGGGGTTACCAGGGAAATATGATGGACGATTGTGATCGTAGCAAAGAAAAGATTCCCTACCCTAGAGGATAATACCCTGGGACCACGTGATCAAATAGAAAGGG
>NW_026510132.1:0-13616 GCF_026875155.1 Cherax quadricarinatus | reverse complement strand
ATTGTCAACATTATCATTATTCAAATTATCAATCACCCTTACACAACTAAGGGTTTTCCCTTTTTGTGACTTTGAAACAAATTTAAATTTTGGCTGACAATCCTTTACTTTGTGATTACCTAAAAAAACCTGATACATCGTCTGTTCCCCAATCTTTAAACTTTATCATTCCATAAAATTGTATCTTGAAATTTCTTTAAAAAATGAGTACCCTTGCAAAAAAGACAATATCTCTTTTCCTACTGGTTTCTTTTAACTGGGCTACTTTTGGGAGGGTACTTTTTCTTCTTACCTTGTGGAAACATTATTTCTGATTCCTGCTACTTGTTGCACCTATGCAACCCCTTTTGGGAAAGAAATTTGATTATTACCTTTGGGAAAATTTTCTCCCTTTGTGAAACTACAATACCCAGAGTTTTTTGTGTTGCACCTTTTAAAATGATTATTGGCTGGTCTGCAAGAACAATTAATTCTTGTAGCTTAGTCTTATTTCCCCAACCAAAAAAAAACCCCTTTAATACTTTTTTTGGGGAGCCTTTCAAGTTTTTTAACAGTTAAATTTTATTCTGACCATGGGCACTAAAAACCAGTCTGTTCCCTTCAGTTTATATTTGTTTATTTAAAAGTTTTGAGAGTGCCTCCTTTAACTCTAAACGCGTAAACCTTTGTAATTGAACTGGAATTTTAAAATGAACAATGATTTCACTACATCCAACCTACTTTGTTCTAATTACCATAAGTGCCTTTCAAAAAGTAAACTGCTTCCTTGTAAAGTCTCTACAGGGGAAAGGTTGTATGAGTATATAGCATCTCCTCTTACCTGTCCTTTAGTAAAAAAATTTATTACACGGGCTAGGTCCCCTTCATGCACAGCTGCTTTGAAAATTTGACCAAAACTCCTCCTAATTTTTTTTCCAGGATTAAATACAGGTAAACAAATTTCGGGATTTTGGCAAAGACAATTATTTTTTGGGCGACTGATTTAACTGCCGGTTTACCATTTTAATTTATTCAAGGCCTGACTTTTACAAGAAAGAATCTTTTCCTCTAATTCATAAAACGATTAATCAAAGACTACTTCGTCTATCTACACTTTACAACAAACTCCTTCATATTTTTTTGAATATAATTGTAGAATCATATCTTTACCTAAAAACAAAAACAATTTTAAATCATAATTCACATTTTTTGATTTATTAATTTAAAAAATTTATTGTATGCTTTTGTTACAGCCTTTTTCTACTTGCAGTGATGCTTTTTTTTGTTCTATATTTCCTAGTTTTGTCTTCTATAATAATTTTCCCCCCATTTCAGCCATGGCAAAGTATTAAATTCAACTTAAATTTAAAAAACTGTTTTCAACTTACAACACGATGCGCTACCTTTTAATAAATCCAGCTACTTGAGCTTTGCAATTTAAAATTAAGAAAATTATAATAAAAATTTTTTAAATGTCATTAGTACAAACCTTTACAATTTGCTCACAAAATTAATATTATACAAATTAAATAAATCCTCCAAAATTTTGGCATAGCAAAATTAATATTAAACACATTAATTAATTAGCTCACTTGGCTTATCCCAAATTAAAAATTGTAATAATTATAATCCACTACACTTTAAAAAAATTTGTGAACTTAACATCCACCTCCTTCTGTCATTCACATAAAATTTATTAAGTAATTAACTAATTAATGATTTCGCAAATTTATTCCGTTCAAAAGGCCCAAATGGGCAATTAAATGGGGAAAATTGCTTTTATCTAATTATCATTATTACATAACAGTAAATAAACAAAGATAATTATTCTTACATTAGACAAGTAGGAATTTGGGACACCTATCAAAAAAAAATGTCCCCCTTCCATACCTACCACTGTCATATCCACAATTTGCTCTTGACCTTTTAATTACAAATAAAATATTATCCCCAGGAATGCTGGTAAATATATAAATTTTGGACGTATATTAAAAAAAAAAAATGTTATATTAACCATATACAAACAAAAGAGAGTATCTTAATACCCCACCAATTTACTGAATAAGGTGATCATACCCAAAAACCTCACTAAATTTTTAAAATAATACCCAGAATTATAACACAAACGTATAGCTTATCTGGGTTCCCAGCTGTCTTTCCGTCGCTGATTCTCAAGTTAGCAGGAAGCGCACCCAACAAATTTCGCCTCCTATTTTTAGAGGGGTCAGCCTAATTTTACCTCTAAGCACAAAAATTCTTCCCCTTACACTAACGTTTTTTTAAACCAAATTCAAAAAACAATGGGAGCTCTTCTGCGCGGCGCAGGGGTTCCATTTTCGAAAAAAATTTTTATTAAATAAGTTTGGGGGCCCCTCTTTTTCATATAACTACTGTTTTCTGGGAAAAAAATACATTATTTTCCACAATAACTTTTGGGGTTTCAGGCCACCTCTGCAGGTTACCAAACCGTCTTGTCCTCGTGCTGGTACCTCGACTACATCACCTATGGAATAGACTGGTACCAGTACTATGAATGTGATCCGCAGGATTTTGATGGCAAGTACATTTGATGTAACATTGTTCCAGATGATGACACAGTATCATGCTTCATGATGATTTGTTCACTTGTCCGTTCTGTGAAGTGTGTATTGTTGTCGCTGAAGTGGTGAAGATCACCTTCTTTAAGATGGTTCTCTGTAAACTGAGGCATTCATACATGCTGCTAGCACGGCTACCAGCTGGCAGGTGCTCCTACCCCTGAGTGTGCGCGTTGTGGCGTGCTGCTGTGAACTATTGACTCACTCTTTGACTCACAGCTCATTGAGAAGGTCTAGCAGTTTAATGAAAGTTGTAAATGATGAGAGTTAATTTAACTTATTTGTGAGAGTATTCGTATTGTTTTCATGTCAGTAGTGTTTCGTAACCGATTCTTATCTTCGATGTTTTTCTAACTTTTTTATTGCCAGGATTACTACATGTTCTTCTAGGTCAGAGTGTTCTTCAAATCTCAAAACTTGTGATTTATCCTTTCCTTAAGTCGCCTTGAAACTCTTACACAAGATCCTTATTAATGTAAATACACTACAATGGTATGTAAATACACTACAATGGTATGTAAATACACTACACTGGTATGTAAATACACTACACTGGTATGTAAATACACTACAATGGTATGTAAATATACTACACTGGTAAGTAAATACACTACAATGGTATGTAAATATACTACACGGGTATGTAAATACATTGCACTGGTATGTAAATACATTACACTCGTATGTAAATACACTACAACGGTATGTACACTACACGGGTATGTAAATACACTACATTGGTATGTAAATACGCTACACTGGTATGTAAATACACTACAAGGGTATGTAAATACACCACACTGGTATGCAAATAAACTACAGTGGTATGTAAATACACTAAAATGGTATGTAAATACACTACACTGGCATGTAAATACACAAGATTGGTATGTAAATACACTACAATGATATGTAAATACACTACACGGGTATGTAAATGCACTATACTGGTATGTAAATACACTGCACTGGTATGTAAATACATTACACTGGTATGTAAATACAATACACGGTATGTAAATACCCATGATGGATATAAATCCACCACAGTGGTATGTGAATCCACCGTGGTAAATATGTGAATCTACCATGGTGATATGTGAATCCACTACGTGGTTTGTGAATTCACCACAGTGGTATGTGAATCCACCACTGATATGAAAATCCACCACAGTGGTATGTGAATCCACCACGATGGTATGAAAATCCACCATGGTAGTATGAGAATCCATGTTTCTCAAGGGTATCCCTCCAATCCACACCTGAGTGGAAATCACTAACTATACTTTACCTTTTATACTGGTGAATCATACAATATGGTTTTTTAGTTCTCCATTGCTGAAATAAACCAGTTAACCATCAAGAAAAGTCAAGTTAACCCAGAACATATTCTGTACCTGCATGGCTCCCCTATCCTAGTATGTACTACGGTTAAATTTCTAAGCCTTATCTTCGACTGTTCAATATCATGGAGGCTCCACAACACATGCTATGTTTTACTCAGCTGAACCCATTCAGCCTTTAGCTACCCGAACTTTAGTTCGAAGTCCTCAGGTGGAGTATGGTACTCGGTCATTTTTCCATAAAGAGTAATCCAATGACATTTAACAGACAGTCAGAATTTTGAGATTCATATGCCATATTCATTGTTATTATACCAGTCACATCCTTGCTTACCTCTGCATTTATGGAAGTTTTAGACTAAGTGCGTCACAAGCTATCCATGCATCCCATTGTACTCTGTATACAACTATGGTTATGCGGAGTATGTAGCAAGGCCGTTTGCTACATACTGCCTGGTGAGTACACCAGAAAGTCCATTTTACGCACTTCTTTCAAGTACTTCTCCAGTCTCTGACACCGCTGGTAACAGCGTTGGTCTGAGTCAGTGACAACATACTTTTTTCCATCTAGCCACAAATAGGCTCCTGGTCATCTTTCCATCCTTTTGGACGTGGGAAACGTTAATGGAGCTTTTGTGAATTTGACACAGAAGACATACAGGGGTATCAGATGGAGAGGCGCCCAGCAACTCTTTGCGAGAACTGCCTGGTAGTTTTAACGGTTAATCACGTATTAATAGAATATCTTGTCTATCACAGAACACACAGAATTTACTTCCGACATCCACAGTCTCTTGACGCACTCACTCGACCTTGCTGACATCCTCAGTGATAATGTACGCTCATTCTTTAACTTCTTAACAGAATACTTCTGTACTAACTTTGATCTCAGTATTTCCCCCTCAGTAACCATAACACCACTAACTGCTACCTTTACCTCTACTAGTCCCTACCCTTCCACATCCCCCCCTTACAAAACTGACTCATGTGGGTTTAGCCCTCGTTTCTTTTATTATAATATTCCTAAACCAAGTAGTTGTCCTCATGGGAGGCAGTTTAATGGCTTGTTCTTTTTTTCTTTACTCATGTAACTAATATTTTCTGATTTGCCAGTTACATATGACAACACTGCTTTAACCTTTTTTTTTTTTATATCATAACAGTGTGTGCCAGCAAGACTATTCTATAAACCCACTATGATAACATGAACGTAGATAAGTATGTTTATGGAGCAACTTGCAATGTGAACACTGACTGATGTTGTAGTGGCCAGACTTAGGCTTGGTTACAAGTACTTCTGGCAGGCATGTGGTCACTGTCTTGAACACTATGTGCTTAATTGTCCACTTATTGAGGAATACAGAGACAGACAGTATATAACATATGTGACATGTCAAGATATCTTATTAATGGAAATAAGATACCAGATATACTAAGCAAATTTCCTAAATTTGCTTGTAATAGATAAGTGAACTGTAGATATGTAGATATAAATCCATATGTATTCCTGTTAACCCTTTTGGGGCCTAGTTCCTGGGCCTTTTGTGTATCCATATGCTCTCGCGCTACCGTCCACAGGATGGATATGGGGTGCACAATAAACTAGCCACTTCGGTGGCAAAATCTAATCCAGCAGACTGAAGACAAGATATCTTGCAAAACAAACTTTTATTGGGGCAACGTTTCGATCTGTGTTGATCTTTATCGCGTCATGACTTGACTAAGATTATTTGGTGTTCTGGTAGCGGGTGGTTAATGATACGTCTTCGGAGGCTTCTTCGTTTATTGTTAAGTCGTGGTAGGTACACAGGCTTGTGTTGTGCCCATGGCCGGGCAGGGCCATCCCACGAGAGAGAGCTACTAGTACTTGTGTCTTCTTGCTAGGCCGCTGTGTGAGTGAGGGTGAGGCAAGTCTGGGCATACTGAAGTGGCAAGCCTATAGGTGGCAGCACCAGCATGGCGCGAAATATGAACTAAGCTGGCAGACAGTATGGGCTGTCTGTGCAGACAGTACAGGTTGTCTACATACGCTCGGCCACCTACCGCGCGTCGTCCTGACGCGACAGTACTGGTGGTAAAAGAAACTCGATCTCTCTCTCGTAGGAACAGGGCACAGAACACAAAATAAAAACATATATATACATATGGACATGGAAAAAAAACTTCCTACAGGGAGGGAAGAAAAAACATGTGGGGTGTGCTAAACATCGTGGTCAAAGGCAGTGTGCGTCGAAGGGCATCACTGCACGCCTTCATGCGTCTGGACAGATACTACAACACGGGAGACATCGCTGCGGCTGAGCTGTGACGTAACAGGGTACGGTCTCCTCTGGAACGGTGAAGCAGACATCGTAGGAGTCGCTGCAGGTTTTCACTCAACCTGGGGCACGACATGCTGGTGCCCTCGAGTGAGGCGTCGACAAAACTCGGCAACTGGGCAGGACTTCTGGCAAGCGACTCAGGAGGACACTTCTCGACTGGTACTGTCGCTGGGCTGTCACTGCCAGCGAGCGTGGAGCGAGTCGTGGCAGAGACGACTGGGCGAAACATCGGGGAGTCGTAACATCATACACCAGACTGCAGTGAGAGAGCTAGCAGTCAAAGTGCATCTTCTTTGTGCAGGTTTGCTCACTGAAGGTTGTGACACAAGGCTGAACAGCGCCTGCCGACAGGGCTAACTGCGGCTTGGCGAGTATCATTCGGCAGTTGGAGTTATAGCAGAGGTTAGTCTAAGCGTCCCCAGACTTGTTTTTCTCCTAATATAACTGCACTCTGACGGTCTGAGGTGAAGTGAAACAAATCTCGATGGGAATCGTAGCAGGTACGATTCTGCAGAACAACACGAGCGACGAGCATGAAAGCTTTCTGTAAAGGGGGCTCGGGCTCAGGGGCTGTCTGATAACAGCTGTCAAACACACTGGTCACACGGGTGACTTAACACAGTGGTGTACTCGGGTTTCTGGCTCAGACCTCATGGACACTGGAAACTTTACACACCCACGGTACACTAACAGTGGAGAACACGAGTGAGAGGATTATCCCCACACGACATTATTTTCCCTCTCATCTTCTCGACAATATTAAAAATTTAATTACTAGAACACTCAATGGTGACATCATGTGATGTCAGGCGTGATGTCGCGAGGTGACGTAAAGTGCACTGTGACGCCCGCAGACATATCGAGGTGACGTCAGGCAGACAACGTGACGTCATGAATTTCGGGCAGCATCGTCGGTGACGTCGATGGTGTGCGGGCAGCAGACCACAGCATGAGGCCTGGGACATCTGGCTCGGTAACTCACGTGGCTTTTAGATCTACGTGACATCGCCCACACCCATTGTGGCGTCGTGATCCACGTGGTGTCGTTGATTACGTGGCATGCTGATCCACGTAGCTTCGAGGGGGCCTCGGGCACTCGGATACACAGGCTCTGGCAATGAATCACACGAAAAACAGCAGAAAACACGCAGAGGAGTGGGCAGTGGTGAGTGTATGGTAGTGTGGGTGGCGAGGAGCGTGGGTATTTTATGGCAGGGGAGCATCTGGCCATTCCTCCTCCTCCCCCCCACAAACACGTGGGAGAAGCTCACACTGGATGCAGAAATCACCACAAAACTCACCTTGGCTTGCTGAAACAGCTGTGCTGAGTGAACAACAACAGCAGCAATATACAAGTGTACGCTGAACACGTGACTTGAGAAACAGCGTGGGACACTGTAGCGTGGGGGTCACTGTGACGCCACTTACAATTCTCGGAGAATTTTGGCAAAATTTTGGCCTGGATCCTGCTTGTACCTGTGTCTGGATGCTCAAACGTGCAGACACGACATCAGGATAACTTGTTGAGAGACGGATGCTTCTTGCATGGGATGATTGAAGTGAAGATGACTTCATCCCTCTTCCTTTCCCTCTCAGGGTAAACACAAAGCTGCGACCACCGCTGGTACCATTATAACGGGTTATTTGGCGTTCTGGTAGCGGGTGGTTAATGATACGTCTTCGGAGGCTTCTTCGTTTATTGTTAAGTCGTGGGGGTTTCACAGGCTTGTGTTGTGCCCATGGCCGGGCAGGGCCATCCCACGAGAGAGAGCTACTAGTACTTGTGTCTTCCTGCTAGGCAGCTGTGTGAGTGAGGGTGAGGCAAGTCTGGGCATACTGAAGTGGCAAGGCCTATAGGTGGCAGCACCAGCATGGCGCGAAATATGAACTAATCTGGCAGACAGCATGGGCTGTCTGTGCAGACAGTACAGGCTGTCTACATGATCAAAACATGGGAATGTTGTCCCAATAAAATCATGATCTGCAGTGTCTCTTCTCCAATCTTTTATTTTGTATTCTAGTATGTAATATTCATGTAAATAACACACATTTGTTTTGTTCCATCAGGCACTTATGATCAGAAACAGTTGATCTTAGGTGGAGAGGCATGTATGTGGGCGGAGTATATAGACCGCACTAACCTCATCTCTCGCACCTGGCCACGGGCATCCGTAGTGGCAGAGAAACTCTGGAGTTCAGTTAATCACACCAACAGCACCAGCGAGGCCTCACCCAGGCTTGAGGAACATCGCTGTAGACTGCTTGCCAGAGGCTATGATGTTGAGCCTCTGTGGCCTTCTTTCTGTAGTGCTGATTTAAGTTAAAATCTAAAAAAAAATATCCATATCCCCTCTCTCACTAACACCAATAAAAATTACTCAATGTGATATTAATTCTTTCCCATAGAGGAAGTATAACTATTTGCTCAAAGCCCGGGGATACTGCGTAGAATTTTTGTTATGAAGTTGTAAGGTAGGTATAACTTTTCTATAATGTACAAGTAAAACTAATGTAGCCTTTGTTGTACTAATACTACTAACTCCTTAAAACGATAATTAGCTATATAAGTAATACAGTATTTTCGGAAGATAAATAGTCGAACCTCTTAAATCTGGACTTAATTGTACCAAGAGTTTGCCAATATAATAGCTACTGACAGTAGTATTGTGGAGCATGTATTGTATCCCACATGGATGACAGTAGATTGTATCCCATATGGATGACAGTAGATTGTATCCCACATGGATGACAGTAGATTGTATCCCACATGGATGACAGTAGATTGTATCCTATATGGATGACAGTCGATTGTATCCCACATGGACGACATTAGATTGTATCCCACATGGATGTCAGTAGATTGTATCCTACATGGATGACAGTAGATTGTACCCTACGTGGATGACAGTCTATTGTATCCCACATGGATGCCAGTCGATTGTATCCTACATTGATGACAGTAGATTGTATCCCACATAGATGACAGTCGATTGTATCCTACATTGATGACAGTCGATTGTATCCCACATGGATGAGAGTAGATTGTATCCCACATGGATGACAGTAGATTGTATCCCACATAGATGACAGTCGATTGTATCCTACATTGATGACAGTCGATTGTATCCTACATTGATGACAGTCGATTGTATCCTACATTGATGACAGTCGATTGTATCCTACATTGATGACAGTAGATTGTATCCCACATGGATGACAGTCGATTGTATCCCACATGGATGAGAGTAGATTGTATCCCACATGGATGACAGTAGATTGTATCCCACATAGATGACAGTCGATTGTATCCCACATGGATGACAGTCGATTGTATCCCACATGGATGAGAGTAGATTGTATCCCACATGGATGACAGTCGATTGTATCCCACATGGATGACAGTCGATTGTATCCTACATGGATGACAGTCGATTGTATCCCCACATGGATGACGGTAGATTGTATCCCATATGGGTGACAGTAGATTGTATCCCACATGGATGACAGTCGATTGTATCCCACATGGATGAGAGTAGATTGTATCCCACATGGATGACAGTAGATTGTATCCCATATGGATGACAGTAGATTGTATCCCACATGGATGACAGTAGATTGTATCCCACATGGGTGACAGTAGATTGTATCCCACATGGATGACAGTAGATTGTATCCCACATGGATGACAGTAGATTGTATCTCACATGGATGACAGTAGATTGTATCCCATATGGATGACAGTAGATTGTATCCCAGATGGATGACAGTAGACTGTATCCCACATGGATGACAGTAGATTGTATCTCACATGGATGACAGTAGATTGTATCCCATATGGATGACAGTAGATTGTATCCCACATGGATGACAGTAGATTGTATCCCAGATGGATGACAGTAGATTGAATCCCATATGGATGACAGCAGACTGTATCCCACATGGATGACAGTAGATTGTATCCCATATGGGTGACAGTAGATTGTATCCCAGATGGATGACAGTAGGCTGTATCCCACATGGATGACAGTAGATTGTATCTCACATGGATGACAGTGGATTGTATCCCATATGGATGACAGTAGATTGTATCCCAGATGGAAGACAGATTGTATCCCAGATGGATGACAGTAGATTGTATCCCAGATGGATGACAGTAGATTGTATCCCACATGGATGACAGTAGATTGTATCCCACATGGATGACAGTAGATTGTATCCCAGATGGATGACAGTAGATTGTATCCCAGATGGATGACAGTAGATTGTATCCCAGATGGATGACAGTAGATTGTATCCCAGATGGATGACAGTAGATTGTATCCCAGATGGATGACTGTTAGATTGTATCCCAGATGGATGACAGTAGATTGTATCCCACATGGATGACAGTAGATTGTATCCCACATGGATGACAGTAGATTGTATCCCAGATGGATGACAGTAGATTGTATCCCAGATGGATGACAGTAGATTGTATCCCAGATGGATGACAGTAGATTGTATCCCACTGGATGACAGTAGATTGTATCCCACATGGATGACAGTAGATTGTATCCCAGATGGATGACAGTAGATTGTATCCCACATGGATGACAGTAGATTGTATCCCACATGGATGACAGTAGATTGTATCCCAGATGGATGACAGTAGATTGTATCCCACATGGATGACAGTAGATTGTATCCCACATGGATGACAGTAGATTGCATCCCACATGGATGACAGTAGATTGTATCCCAGATAGACCAGATAAAGATTTAGGTTAACTGATGATGTGCGGTATTAAAAAGGGTTTTGTGCATAGATACTATTGAAGAGGTCCTTGCCAGAGGCATTAGAGCTACCTCCCCTTCCTTGGATCAAACTAATGTAACGGGATCTCACAGCACTGATGAATGGCAGGGTTGATGTGAGGAAGGGGAAGGGTATAGCTGTTTATGAATGTAAAACTTGTCCAGCTTCGGGGAATGTTTCTTGTAAATGAGTCAGGATAAACGAGGCTCCATGACCGTTCTGTATATGTTATAAAGAGGCTTAATGTCTCTTGTAATGTATTTATTATTTGCAGTTGAAAGGGGAAAACTTACAGAAAAAAAATTTAAATCTTTAATAATCAAACCAAATCAATGCTGTATGCTTTAGTTTTTAATGGCACTTGTTTTAAAGGGAAGCATTCAATGTTGCTGTCTCATTATTCTCATCGTAATGTTTGGTGGAGGAAACTCAGTTCAACTTCTAAATTACCGGGTTTTATCGTAGAAATGTAGAAATTAAGTAAGAGCAATAATTTACAGTTCTCGAACTTGATACCTTAAATACAATCGTAATATTGTTGTCATCCATGTTATTATATGAAGATTTTTGAGAACTAGTGAGATAAAACTACTGATGTGAAGGTGTCCATGTGGTTTAGCAGAATCTAACTCCAACTTAATACCTGTTTTATATTTACATCTAACTTCTGTACATCTAACTTTTAATAAAACTTTCAAAATGTATAATTAAAGAAAATAAGAAAAAATGGCTAAAAACGGAAGTAGGAAAAAATTCAGAGGAAAATTTTAGTCTTTAAATCTATCTTGAATTATAATTTTGAATTAGGGATGTTAATAATAATCTGAAATACATTTTAGACTGTTAAGATATGAACAGTAAAACTTAATACCTATGGAAATAAAATTCAATTGGCACGTACAGTCATTATTTCTTTATTCCCCCAATTTAATGATAACTTCTTAAGTTTTTGATGTTGCACATCACTTTGGGGTTAGTTAAGAATTCTTCAGTTCCAAAATGGAGAATAATGTAAATTCCCCTGTGTGACCTAAGTTGCATAGACGTCTCAGTTGTGACCTAAGTTTTCATAGACGTCTCAGTGTGTGACCTAAGTGGTATAGACGTCTCAGTGTGTGACCTAAGTGGTTTTAGAAAGTCTCAGTGTGTTTACCTAAGTGGGATAGACGTCTCAGTGTGTGACCTAAGTGGTATGACGTCTCAGTGTGTGACCTAAGGGGTATAGACGTTTTCAGTGTGTGACCTAAGTGGTATAGACGTCTCAGTGTGTGACCTAAGTGGTTAGACGTCTCAGTGTGTGACCTAAGTGGTAAGACGTCTCAGTGTGTGACCTAAGTTGCATAGATGTCTCAGGGGTGTGACCTAAGTGGTATACACGTCTCAGTGTGTGACCTAAGTGGTTTTTACGTCCCCAGGGTGACCTAAGTGGTATACACGTTCAGTGTGTGACTAAGTGGCGTGATGTCTCAGTGGGGTGACCTAAGTGGTATACACGTCTCAGTGTGTGACCTAAGTGGTATAGACGTCTCAGTGTGTGACCTAAGTGGTATGACGTCTCAGTGTATGAAACCCAAGTGGCATAGATGTCTCATGTGTGACCTAAGTGGTGCAGACGTCTCAGTGTGTTTACCTAGGTGGTATAGACGTCTCGTGTGTGACTTAAGTGATATAGACATCTCAGTGTGTGACCTAAGTGGCATAGACATCCCCAGTGTGGTGACCTAAGTGGCATAGACATCTAAGTGTGTGACCTAAGTGGCAAAAGAGGTCCTCAGTGTGTGACCTAAGTTTGGCACAGACGTCTCAGTGCGTGACCTAAGTGGTATAGACGTCTCGTGTTGTTACTTAATGGTTAAAACATCTCAGTGTGTGACCTAAGTGGTATGCACGTCTCAGTGTGTGACCTAAGTGTAAAACATCTCAATCTGTGACCTGGTGGTATAGACATCTCAGTGTGTGACCTAAGTGGTTAGACAAACTCAGTGTGTGCCTAAGTGGTAGACGTCCCCAGTGTGTGACCTAAATGGTTTTAAAAACGTCTCAGTGTGTGAAAAAAAGTGGTTTAGACGTCTCAGTGTTGACCTAAGTGGGATACGCACCTCAGTATGTGACACAAGTGGTATACACGTCTCAGTGTGTGACCTATATGGTATACACGTCTCAGTGTGCGAAACCCAAGGCGGGATACACGTCTCAGTGTGTGACCTAAGTGGTATACACGTCTCAGTGTGTGACCGAAGTGGTATTACTCGTCTTAGTGTGTGACCTAAGTGGTATACACGTCTCAGTGTGTGACCCAAGTGGTATAACGTCTCAGTGTGTGACCTAAGTGGTTACATGTCTCAGTATGTGACCTAAGTGGGATACACGTCTTAGTGTGTGACCTAAGTGGTTGCACGTCTCAGTGTGTGTTTTAAGTGGTATACACGTCTCAGTGTGTGACCTAAGTGGATACACGTCAAATTGCGGCCTAAGTGGTAAGATTCCCCGTGTGTGCCTAAGTGGTATACAGTCCGTGTACCCAAGGGGAAACACGTTGTGGGGAAAAATTCAATAATAGGATAGCAGGGGAAAGGGAAAC
>NW_026510131.1:0-14618 GCF_026875155.1 Cherax quadricarinatus | reverse complement strand
TAAAACATTTGGAAAAAAATTTGGGAGTTTGGTAGTGAACAAACCCCAAGAAAAAGTTTTTAGGCAAAACTAATGCAATTGGAAAAAAACATAAGGGGGGGGGGATGAACCCGCGTTTTGGTTTTTCCCCCCCCCGGGGAATGGAGTGCGTTAGTGCGCAATAAACAACAAAACGGAAAAAAAAAAAAAAAACCCAGGGCCAACCATAACCGGGAAACCCAAAAAGGAGGGGCACCAAACAAAGGAAAAAGAAGGAAAAAACGAGGGGGAAAAAAGGACCCAATCGAAACCCCAAAAAGGGAAAGAGGGGGAAGAACCGAAAGGCGAAAAGGGGGGAAGGAAGGAAAAAAAAACGGAAAAAAAAAAGGGGAGAAAAGCGGAAAACCACCAAGAAGGCCCGAGAAGGAAGGGGAAAAACAAAGGGAAGGAAAGGAAAAAAGGGGGAAAAAAAAAAAAACAAACTCCCGGTAAGTTTTCAGGCAAAACGTTATGTTTTTTAAAATAGGAGATAAATCATGAAGGGTGGGTGGGGTTAGTTGGACTGACACGGCGCTGGCTTGGTGGCGTGCTTCTCCTTGAGTGAGTGCAGATCAGTGGGTTTTGGTATCGGGGGGGGGGGACGAATGGACGGTTGTGGGGCCAGCCTTGCAGGCCCTTTCTTCATCTTTTCTTTAACAAGAATCAAACACACTAGGATGAAGAGGAAATGAAGTTAATTTTAAAGGACAGGAAGAAGATTAAAATAAGACGTGTCAAAAAGAAAATGAAGTATGGAGAAGAATAGGAGGAAAGGGCGATAAAGCAAATTAAAAAATAATAAACGACAAATTTAGCACGGCTTCCCGGGGAAAAATCCTGTGTCACAAACCCTACTAGAGTTTTTGAAAACCCATGACGGAAAAAGACACGGAGGGGTGGAATAGAGCAATTTCCAATGGACGCAAGAAGGCCTTCAAACACGGGTTCCTCACAAGTGGTTAACGCAAAATCTAGAGGATCCACACATAACGGGAAAGGGCACTGCAAGGATCAAGAATATCGGCAGGGGGTCTGTGACGAGGGGGGGTTCCAAGGGGTCGGCTGGGACCTGTGACGAGCGGGTTCCACAAGGGTCGTTCCTGGGGACCTGTGAAAGCGGGGTTCACAAGGGTCGGTCCTAGGACCTGTGACGGCGGGGTTCCACAAGGGCGTCCTAGGACCTGTGACAAAGCGGGTTCACAGGGGTCGGTCCTGGGCCTGTGTTGTTATGGTACATGGAAAACAAACATGACGGAAGAGATTTTCAGAAGTGCTCTGTTTGTTGTTGAAGTGAAGTTAATGAGGATCAGTTCAGGCAACAAAGACACCTGGACAGCTACAAGTCGGGTCCAGCAAATGTCTTTTTTGGGAATTTAACCCCCAAGCAAAGTAGGGCCCAAAGACTGGGGAATCTCACTAAAGGGAAAAAAAATCTTGGAGGGTGAATATAACACGAGCAAATCTCTGAGGCGCACATTACCAGATAACTGCTGCAGCATAGAGCGCCTGGCAAACCTAAGAACAGCGTCCTTTTTACTCATTAAGGAAATCCTCAAGACTCGTTGTCATGTACGTCAGGCCCATATTGGTGTATGCAGCACCATTTTCGAACCCCACCTGGTTAAGCACGACAAGAAATGGAATGCCAAGGTTGCAACAAGACTAGTCCCAAGTAAGAGGTATGTCTATGAAGAAAGGTTATGGGAAATCGGCCTGACGACATGGGGACAAGGGTCAGGGGAGACATGAAACGACATATAAAAATACTGCGCAGATAGAAAGGTGGACGAAGACAGGATGTTCCGGGGAAAGGGGACAGAAAACAAGAGGTCACAATTGGAAGTTTGAAGACACAGATGAATCAAAGGGATGTTAGGAGTATTTCTTCAAATCATAGAGTTTGTCAGTAAGTGGAATAGCCTAGAAAGTGACGTAGTGGAGGCGGGAACCATACATAGTTTTAAGACGAGGTTTGATAAAGCTCAAGGGAGCAGGGAGAGAAGAGGACATAATAGCAATCTGTGAAGAGGCGGGGTCCAGGGGGCTATGACTCGACCCCTGCAACCACAAATAGGTTGAGTAGAAAAGGTGAGTACATAAAACACACATACGCACGCAAACAAACCTTACACAACACACAACACACACACCACACACCCCACACACCACACACACACACACACCAAAACACACACACACCACACAACACACACACAAAACACAAACTACAAGTATGGTCCGACAAATGGCTCCTGGAGTTTAACCCCAGTAAATGTAAGGTCATGAAGATTGGGGAAGGACACAGAAGACCGCAGACGGAGTACAGGTTAGGAAACCAACAGCTGCAAACGTTAGTTTTAAAGAAAAGGATCTTAGGGTAAGCATTATAACGAAAAATGTCCCCTGAGGCACACATCAATCAAATAACTGCTGCAGCTATGGGGGACTGGGAAAACCTGAGATTGGCGTTTACACATCTGAGTAAGGAGTCATTCACGACATTGTACACAGTGTACGTAAGGCCTATACTGAATATGTATGGAACCCTCACTTAGTCAAACACGTCACGAAATTGGAGAAAGTTTCAAAATTTGCAAACACGATTAGTCCCAGAACTGAGGGGTATGTCTTATGAGGAGTGGTTAAGGGGAAATCAACCTGATGACACTAGAGAATAGGAGGGATAGAGGGGACATGATAAACAACATATAAAATACTAAGAGGCATTGACAAGGTGGCAAGGATCGAATGTTTTTAGAGATGGGATACAGAAACAAGGGGACACAATCGGAAACTGAAAACCCAGATGAGTCACAGGGATGTTAGGAAGTATTTCTTCAGTCTTAGAGTTGTCAGGAACTAGAATAATCTGGAGAGTGAAGTAGTGGAAGCAAGTTCCATAAATAGCTTTAAGAAGAGGTATGACAAATATCATGGAGCAGGGAGAGAGAGTGAATTAGTATCGACCAGTGAAGAGGCGGGGCCAGGAGCTATGACTCGACCCCTGCAACCATATATAGGTGAGTACATATAGGTGAGTATACACACACACACACACACACACACACACACACACACACACCCTAAACCCTCCCCACCCCTCCCCACTCCGCTCCCACATAGCCACAGTTCCTCCACTACTTTCTCCCCCCACACTCTGACATACACACTACTAACCTAACATACAGAATTACATAGGTTTCCCACTCTGAGGCAATCAGGATAAAACAAAAATGGGTTGCCAGAGAGCAACAAGAAAAACCAAGGGACAGGAGGAGGAAACTACAAAGGAAGATTGGGCAGCAGAGCTCATAAAAAGGGATCATGAATGGGAAAGAAAAAATAGAAGAACTTAGCATGAGAATGGAAAAAGAGGATAGATATGGAAAGCAGGAAGTGGGAGGGGTATGTCAAAAACAGCAGAAGCTAGGATACAGAGTTTAGAAGAGGAATTGAAAAAACTGAAACAGCCTAAAGACTAAAGAACATTTTGGGATTTTACAACAGAGACTGCTACCTCAGCCACAAACAAGGGGACTGTAGGGAAAGAAGGGGCACAACTGCATGGAGAAACTTTTCAGAGGAGACTGTAGCAAATGAAAGAGCTAAGCTTTATGTGGAGGCCCTTAACAGACAATAACAGAGCCCAAGGAAAGCCGAGGAAGGGAAAATGACAGGCCCCTGAGCCCAAGTACATTAGCCAGTGAAACTGATGAAAGGAAAGCTGTTGTGGAGGAAACCAAATTAAATGGGGGGGATACACAGGGATATGCAGTGGGAGAATGAAAAGGGTGAGGTCAAATCTTTGTGTATGGGCTCCAGGAAGTCGAAGGGGGAAAAATATGAAAACAAGAAAACAAGGGGAAAAAAAAAACAATTGAAAGCATCATGAAAGCAATAGGAGAAGACGATATGGGCCCAGCTGGAAAATTTTCGGAGAATAGGGGGGTTTGTAAAAAAAGAAAACCGGCCAGTGAGAGTGACCTTCAAGGCAGAAGCGACTCGGACAGGATCCTGCAGGAGAAAGCACGATTAAGGGACATGACGGCATACAGGAAGGTGTAAACTCGACCGCGACAGAACACAAGAAGAAAGGCAGGAAACTGAGAGAGATGATACAAAAGGGGAAAGGAGGAAAGAGACGGGATGGAGAAGACAGACAGGAGATCCAGACCCAGGAAGAAGATCAAATACAGCCTCCCTCACAACTTCCTATAGAAGCCTCCCAACCAGGTCAACCCCAGTGCAACCAAACACTCTAAACAAAACACCCATTGCCACATCCAATGCCCCCCACCCTACTACATTACAAACTCCACCCCCACATCAAACAACCTAATAATTTTCCTTACCAGGTCTCCCACTTCCCCAACCCCAAATACCCCCAGACCACAGTCTTAAAAAGAAGTTGAAGGTGTGGTATACAAATGCAGATGGAATAACAAACAAGTATGAGGAGTGCACGAAAAGAATCAAAGAGACATCCCCAGCATAATAGCACTCACAGAAACAAACTCACCAGAATAATAACAATTCATCTTTCCATCCGGATAACAAAATCCTCAGAAAGACAGAGGGAGGATAGGGGGAGGAGGAGTTGCACTGCTCCATTAAAACCAGAGGGGTTTTGGGAAGATGGAAGGAATGGGATGGCACGGGCGCAAGGGACTACTAGAAGGAACAATCCAGTCTGAGCGCATAAGGTGATAATTGCAGTAACGTACAACACATCAACAGAACTGCAGGCGGCCCAAGAAAGAATACGATGAGAGCAACAGAACAATGATCGACACACAAGCCGAGTGGCCAGGAGAGCACACATGGGGAAGCAAAGTGTACTATTAATGGGTGATTTCAACACAAGGAGATTGACTGGAAAAACCTGGAGCCCATGGGGGTCCCGAAACATGGAGGAGCCCAGAGATGGATGTGGTCGACTGGAAAACCTTCATGCATCAACATGTTAGAGACATACCAGAGAGAGAGGAGAGGATGAACTCAGCAAGGTTGGACCTTGTATTCACCCATGATAGTTCGGACATGTGCGCCTAGGTATCAATGTATGAAAGGCCCCTTGGGAGCTAGTGATCATTGGTTCTGAGTGCTTCGACACAGAGTTGAGCTCACAAGTGAGAGAGTAGCAGGAATAGGCTGGGAAAAACAAACTACAAAAGGGGGAACTACTCAGCATGAGGAACTTCCCTTCAGACATCAGTGGGAGAGGGAACTGACAGAAAACAGTACAAGAAATGATGACTATGCAGCAACAAAAGTGCAGGGAGGCAGAGGAGAGGTTTGTTTCCCAGGGGAAACAGAAATAATGGGAAGAACAGAACGAGTCCTTTGGTACACCCAAAGGTGTAGGGAGGCAAAAAACTAGGTGTACTAGAGAATGGAAAAGGTACAGAAGACAGAGAACTCAGAAAATAAAGAAACAGCCGAAAGCCAGAACGAATTATGCACAGATAAGAAAGGGAGGCTCAGAGACATAGAAAATGACATAGCCATCAAAAGTATAGACCTGACACCGAAGCTGTTTGTACAGCCCCATCAGGAGGGAAAACAACAGTCAGGACACAGGTAATCAGACTGGAGAAGTGTGATGGGATTTCACAAGAAACGACCGAGAGTTGGTCAGGAGCTCAACACAAGATTTAAAGAGGTAATTTACAGTGGAAACCAGTAGGACCCAAGAAATCAGACAGGGGGGCACACCCAGCAAGTGCTGGATGAGGTACATATAACCAAGGATGCGGTGAAGAAGCTGCTATGCGACTTGACACCTCAAAGGCGGTGGGACCAGACAACATCTCTCCATGGTCCTTAAAGAGGGAGCAGAAATAATGTGTGAGCCATTAACAAAGATTTTTTTCTTCAACCACATCATTTGAAACTGGGCAACTCCCTGAGGTATGGACAATGGCAAATGTAGTCCCCAATTTTTAAAAGGGAGACAGACATGAGGCACTAAACTACAGACGTGTACACTAACGGTATAGTATGCAAGGTCAATGGAGAAGATCATCAGGAGGAGAGTGGTGGGGCACCTGGAAAAAACAAGTTATAATGACAACCACACGGTTTCAGGGAATAAAATCTGTGTCCACAAAACCTACTAGAGTTTTATGACAAGGTGACAGAAGTAAACAGAGAGAGAGGGGTGGATCGACTGCATATTTTTGGACTGCAAGAAGGCCTTCGACACAGTCCTCAAAAGAGGTTCTGCAAAAGGCTAGAGGACCAGGCACACATAACAGGAAAGGCACTGCAATGGATCAGAGAATATCTGACAGGGAGGCAACAAGCGAGTCATGGTACGCGACGAGGTGTCAGAGTGGGCGCCTGTGACAAGCGGTTCCACAGGGGTCAGTCCTAGGACCTGTGCTGTTCTTGGTATAAGTGAACGACATAACGGAAGGGTAGAACTCAGAAGTGTCCTTGTTTGCAGATTGCTGTGGAGTTAATGAGAAGACCAAATCGGACGAGGATCAGGTAGGACTACAAAGAGACCTGACAGGCTACAAGCCTGGTCCAGCAACTGGCTTCCTTGATTTAACCCTGCCAAATTCAAAGCATAAAGATATGGGAAGGGCAAAGAAGACCGCAGACACAAAATAGTTTAGATGGCCAAAGACAGCAAACCTCACTCAAGAAAAAGAATCTGGGGGTAGTATAACCACCGAGCATAGCTCCTGAGCGCACATCAATCAGATAACTGCTGCAGCATACGGGAGCCTGGAAAACCAATGGGATTAGCGTTCCGATACCTCAGTAAAGGGATTCGTTTTAAGACTGCTTATACCATCTACTTCAGGCCCATACTGGAGTATGCAGCACCAGTTTGAATCCACACCAGTCAAGCACGTCAAGAATTAGAGAAAGTGCTAAGGTTTGCAACAAGACTAGTCCCAGAGCTAACTGGATTGTCCATGGAAGAAAGGTTGAGGGAAATCGGCCTGACGACACTGGAGTCAGGAGGGTCAGGGGAGACATGATAACGACCATATAAAATACTGCACGGAATGGACGAGGTGGACAAAGACGGGATGTTCCAGAGATGGGACACAGACACAAGAAGGTCACAATTGAAGTGAAGACTCAGATGAATCAAAGGGATGGTTAGGAAGTATTTCTTCAGTCATAGAGTAGTCAGGCCATGAATAGCCTAGAAGTGAATTTAGTGGAGGCAGGAACCATAACATAGTTTTAAGGCGAGGTATGATAGAGCTCATGAGCAGGGAGAGAGAGGACCTAGTAGCACAGCGAAGATGCGGGTGCCAGGAGCTTGAATCGACCCCTGCAACCACAATAGGAGAGTACATATAGGTGAGTACACACACACCACACACCACACATACTCTCACACACACACACAACACATGACATGGAACAACACACACACATATGGACAGGTAACACACACACCGTGGACAAGGAACACACACAAACACACATAAGCACACACACACACCCCAACACACACATACACGTGGACAGGTAACACACCACACACACATGAACAGGTACCACACACACATGGACAGGTCCACACACACACTGGAAAAGGTAACACACGCACATGAACAGGTACCACACACACATGGACAGGTATTACACACACATGGACAGGTAACACACTCACGCACATGAACAGGTACCACACACACATGGACGGGGTTACCACTCACACATTGACAGGTAACACACACACGCACCTGAACAGGTACTACACACACATGGACGGGTAACACACACACACACACACACACACACACACACACACACACACACACAGTGTAGTGGGTCACAAGCGCCAGGCTCCGAGGATCTTAGTGCTTTTAGGGCGTGTTTTAGCAGCTAGAAGCAACCAGTGTTAGTGACAACGTCAGTGAACAACCCTACAAGTGATAACCAATGTATTAGAAAAAATAAATAAAAGTAAAGGCGAGAGAAAGCCTGAAATTATACAACAAAATTTCAAAGTGCCAGTTCGTTGAGGCCTAGTTGGCACCTGTTGCCACATTGTTACACATATACAAAGTACAAAGCGAGTGACTAAAGAGAAAAGACCAAATAGAATTAAGAGAGGGTGGTAACGACAAAATGTGATGTAGCACACAGCGTGAACAAGCTAGCCAGAAAGGGGATATATATATGTATACACAAATATATATAAGCAGAGGTGGTGGCAGCAGTAGGCCTGAGGGAGTAGCGCCGCCATAACAGGTTGGGTGTCATCACAAATAAGTAGTGTACTTACCAAAAGTGAAGTGTAAATTATAAAAGTAGCAGTATACAAGTGATAAGTGTGGTAAATGAGGACTCAAAAGGGCATGAGAAAAGTATAGCCGAAGAAGTCAGCGGCGGAAGGGCGAGGTGTACGAGTCATCGTACAGCGAGCATCGTACAGCGAGCATCGTACATCAGGCATCTGGATGGACGTCCCCTCTGAGTAACGTACAAATCACTTGTTTGTGGTGGCGGGAAGTCTGAGGGTAGAGCCGGCCCTGCGGTCACTGGTTAGCTCGCTATCTAAACCCTGCTCCAGAGCGATTATCATACACACAACACCTAGCAGTAGTAGGAAGATAAAATTTGTAGGAGCAAGGACTAATGGGACTACAGCCCTGACAACAGTTTCGAGAGATAATGTTTTAGGACACAAAGACAGTACAATCTGAGAAGCAAGTATTGGGTACACATGTAGTAAAAAGGTAGTGCATAACTGGGTGAAAGAGTGACTTGTTAACACACGCTAGTATTATAATTATTAGAACTACTCTCAGTGTTAATGGTATCTCATTAGTATTACGGGTACACAGAAGTGAGTTGTATTTCTGGGACATATAAACAACTGACGTGCTCACACACACGCACGCACGCACACACATACACACTGGGGGCCGGGAGCTGGGTCTCGACCCCTGAAACCACAACTAGGTGAGTACACACAGCTGATCCTTGGAATTTGACCGCCTCCCCCACAGACCCCCACAGACCCTCACGCCCTACCTTTTCCCCCCTCGCGTTTCTCTCTCTCATAACCTTTTTCCCTCCCCCTACTCGCTCACTCACTCACTCACTCACTCACTTACTCTCTCTCTCTCTCTCTCTCTCTCTCTCTCTCTCTCTCTCTCTCTCTATCTCTCTCTCCTTCTCTCTCTCTCCTCTCTCTCTACCTCTCTCATCTCCCTCTCTCTCTCTCCTCTCTCTCTCTCTCCCTCTCTCCTCTCTCTCTCTCTCTCTCTCTCCTTTTTTTTTTTTTTTTTTTTTATTTTTTTTTTACACAGGGTTTGACAAGGTTAAGGATCCCTAGCTTTATTGTGTGAGTGTGTGTGTATGAGTGTGTGTGCGTGTGTGTGTATGAGTGTGTGTGTGTGTGTGTGTGTGTGTGTGTGTGTTTATGTGTGTGTGTGTATGAATTTTGTATGTGTGTGTGTGTGAGAGAGACTCAGCAATCAACATTTGCACCAATAACTCACTACAATCACAAAGGAAGACACCATATAGTCATGTGTAAGGGTCTATATGACAATGTTGATAATAATGATAATGTTGACAATCCTGACACAACAGTAGCTAATGTAAAAATTGCTGCTAATGTTAATAATGATGGTTTTGCTGAAGTAGCATTACCTGTGTTACAGGTAAAATTTGATGATAAAAGGCATAAATCAAAAAATGTAACTGCATTATTAGACCAGGGATCACAGCGTACTTTCATAAAACGTAAATGTCTTAATGGTATGAAAGTACAAATGGGAGATCCTACAACTCTAAAATTATCTGGTTTTCTCTCAGGTAAAAGGGCTCAATTGTATGACACTGTTTATGTAACTGTCAGTTTGGGCAATGAGAAAAAACGTGTTAATGCAGTAATTGTAGATAGACTTCCAGAGAAAATATCTACAGTAGGGCTTAGTAAAGCTACAGAAAGACTTTCACATAATGTAAATTTAGCACCTTCTGGTGTAAATGATGATTCTATAGGCCCAATAAATATTTTGATAGGTAGTGACTATTATGCCTCCTTTGTAAAGAGTATGGTAAAGAAATGTTGTGTCACCCTTTTAAAGACTGCAGAAGGCCATGTAATGCATGGTAGGATTCCTCGTAATAATAATTCATGACTAGAGGAAACTCCAAATACCATAACTGTGTGTCTTACTCATGAAATCGTACCCCAGTATAATTCTTCCATAGAGGATGGTGTTGAGCCAGTGCATAAATTGTGGGAATTAGACAGCATTGGAATAAATGTAAATGAAGAAAGTCCAGATGATTCTTTTACTCAGGATCAATACCTGAGAGATGTAAAATTTGAATCTGGACAATACTGGGCGCGACTTCCGTGGAGACTGAACCATCCAGAATTGCCCACTAATTACAGAATGGCATATGGACAGTTAAAGGCTCAGCTCCACGAAATGAGTAAGACACCAGAATTGTTATCTGCCTATAATGATATAATTGCTGAACAATTAATTAATAAATTTATAGAAGAGGTACCTCCTGAGCAAGCCAAAATTTATGGTCACTATTTGCCACATCACGGAGTGAAGAAGGATTCTAAGACCACTCCTCTGAGAATTGTGTTTAATTGTAGTGCCAGGAGTAACAAAAATGTACCTAGTTTAAATGACTGTTTGATGACAGGTCCATCGTTGACGGAAAAATTAGGAGATATCTTATTAAATTTCAGGATGAAAAATTATGCCTTTACGGCTGACATAAGTAAAGCTTTCCTAAGAGTGGGTTTACAAGAGGCTGACCGGGATTGTACCCGCTTCTTATGGCCTGAGAATCCTAGTGACCCACTTAGCCCTCTGAAAACCTTTCGCTTTAGAAGCGTATTATTTGGGTGCTACATCCAGTCCGTTCCTATTTCCCAAGCGACGATAAATGCACACCTTAAACATATGGAAAGTCCATTGAGTAAAGTAATGAGCAAACAATCTTATGTGGACAATTTCCTGGGTGTGACATCAACTGAAGAGGAACTGTTAATGACTTATGGAGAGGCTAATAAAATAATGCAAAGTGCAAATATGCCTCTGAGGAATGGAATAGTAATTCGTCCAAATTAAAAAGGACAAAATAAATAAAGATTTCCCTGGAGTTGAAGTGCCAAAATGTAGTAATGTATTGGGATTAACTTGGGATACTGAGAGAGATTTGTTAATGTTAAAACCTACTAATTACAGTATGCCCAATAAATTAACTAAGAGAGTTTTGCTTGCTGAAGTTTCCAAATGTTTTGATCCACTAGGTTTAGTGTCACCCCTTACTAATAAGAGGGAAATTATTAAACAGGAAGCATGGAAACTTAAATGTGCTTGGGATGAAATTCTACCTGAGGAATTCATTAACAGGTGGGATGAATTAATTGGTGATTATGAGAAAATTTCAATGTTGGAGTTCCCACGGCAGGTGGCCAATCCAAATAGGAAAAATGTACTCCACATTTTTTGTGATGCTTCCAAATTGGCATATGGAGCAGTTGCTTACCTTCAATGTAATAGTGTTTATTTCTCTTGTTATGTTCTAAGGCTAAAGTGTCCCAATTAAATCACGTACCCTTGCCTCAGTTGGAATTAACAGCCATTTATGTAGGTGTCAAATTAGCTCATTAATAAGAAATAAGTTGCAGGAGATAAATATTAGCGACACTGTAATTTGGTCTGATAATGTGGTATCCTTACAATGGATTTGTAATGGAAACAGTAAAATTGTGTACGTACAAAACAGAGTCGCTGAAATTAATCAGATGCAAGAGAAGTATAATAATTTGGGTCAGCATATGTTAACATTTAATCATATACCTGGTGAGGAGAATCCAGCTGATTTCTTGTCTTGAGGTTCATCTTATGCTAATAGGCCTAGACAAAAGGCGTATATTACTCCTGTTGAAATTACTGTGACCACCACTCCAATAGTTTGTCCTTCCTTAGCCATTGATATGAATAGGTATTCTTCTTTACCCAAACTAATCAATGTAACTAAGTTGGTGTTTAAATTTCTAAACAAGATGAATATTTCATTTAAGTTTTCATATCCTCTTGAATATTGGATAAAGAGGGTACAGGAGGAAATCTATGGAAATGAGATTAAATTGATGATAGAAAGAAAAATTGTGAAAGGTTCCATAATAGAGAAATTGGGGCTGTATTTAGAGAACAATGTAAATTAGGTGTAAGGTAGGTTACAAAATGCTGAATTGGGTAATTATGCTAAACACCCTATCTTCCTGCCCAAAACTCATCATCTAACAAATTTAATTGTTCTAAATGCCCATAAAAATGTAATGCATGGTGGGGGGACAAGATAAACCCTTAAATTGTATTAGGGAAACTTTCTGGATTCCACAAGGACGGCAAAGTGTAAAAAGGGTGATTAAATCTTGTGTAATATGTCGCCGTGTGGATGCCAGATCCTATATGTACCCAGGTCCTCCACCATTGTCAAATGAGCAATTTGAGTCATTTAGCAACGAACTCCGGCCGGCCGCAGTGTGGAAAATACTGTATATATTTTCCGGAAATACGGTAATTTATAGGTAAATAGATGCCCTATATTGTATTTTTAAAAGAAGTATGTTATCGAAAATGGGAAACCTGCGGCTGGGGAGGACAGTCGCCATTTTGTTTGAATTGAATAACACGTTGCGAATAATGGGAAGAATTTTTCGTGCTCTAGAGGCTAAAATTGTGCTGACACCTCTCAAATAGGAGGCGAAATTGTTGGATGTGCATTTCTACATAATTTGAGAATGAGGCGACAAGACAGGACAACTCCAGGAACCTCAGATAAGCTGTCTAAATTATGTTTAATTTCTGGCCAGTAAATTCTTTATAAATGTAGGCAAAAGGGGGGTTCCTGTACATGACACATTAATCTCCAGTCAAATTTGTGAGTGTTATGATTAAGATATATTCTCCTTCTGTTGTATAAATGTGTATATATGTGTATCTATAATAATTTATTATTTTTAATATACAGTCCACAAATTTATATATTTACCAGCATTCCTGGTGATACAAATCATTTATGATTAATAGGTCCAGAGCAACTTGTGGATATGACAGTTGTAGGTATCGAAGGGGGACATTTTTTGCGACCTAGGTGTCCCAAATTCCTACTTGTCTATGTAACTCTGATAAATAATAATAATCTTTGTTATCATTTTCTGTTATGTACATAATGAGTTACTTTCAGATAAATGCAATTTTCCACATATGTTGTTGTCTCATATAGTTTTTACGGTTTTTGTTTTAAATCTATTATGTATACCATACATGTATACTGTGTTTTAAGTCAATTATGTATACCATACATGTATACTGTGTTTTTTAAATAAAATATATATAAAAAAAAAAGTTTTCAAATGTCTCAAAAAACTGTTCAGGCTCGGGGTTCACCAAAATGAAGAACTAGCTGCACTGCCTTTTGCACACTAAAGTAGTCATACACAGTCTGTTTAAAGTGCCTCCTCTCGTTCTCTGTCAAACTCCTCCTTAGCAAATGCTTGCTGCTCCTTGGTTGTTTCAAGATTGAGTTTGGCTAACTCAAGCTCTGGTGGCCTGGTGGTTAACGCTCTCGCTTCACACGGCGAGGGCCTGGGTTCGATTCCCAGCCAGAGTAGAAACATTGGGTGTGTTTCTTTCCACCTGTTGTCTATGTTCCCCATCAGTAAAATGGGTACCTGGGTGTTAGTCGACTGGTGTGGGTCGCATCCTGGGACACTGACCTAATTTGCCCTACATGCGGAGCATAACAAGGGGGCTTTCTATGTAGTAGTATGTCATTGTTGTCAGCTAGGACTGTATACCTTGTACATGTACTTGTAGTAAATAAAGATATTATTATTATTATTATTATTATTATATTATTAATGAAGCAGACTCGCCCTGAGACAAACCCAGTGCACCACCTGCTTCATGAGACTGCTGGTCTGATTACTCTGATGTTATTCCTTCCACATTACGAAGGAGCCTAATCGGAGATCAGCAATTAGCAGCTCCTGTAGCAGGAGATGCCTCAGTTTGGTGTGCTACAGTTGCTTCAACCCTCAACTTTGTACGAATAATGTCACAAAGCTGCACAGCAGTGAGAGTTCGTTGATATTCTATACCGATAGAATAAGCAATTCGCCAGCAACACTGTAGAGATAGTTTGGGCAGATTTAGTAGAGCATATTCAGACATCAACCGCCTGACCCGTGTAGGTGGCATTAACTCCAACGTAACATGCTGTTTGCAATGCATGCAACAAGCAACATTAACACAATATGACTTATAGGATACACAGAGTAGCAAGGCTGACACGCAATAATGAAAGTGACTGCAAGACTGACACGCAATGCCAAAAGTGATAACAAGGCTGACACGCAATGCCGAAAGCGGTACCAAGGCTGACATGCAGTGCCAAAAGCAATAACAAGGCTATCTGAGCAATACTATGACCAGCTCTAGCTCCAGCTCCCAACGAAAATAAGACCAACTCCAGCTCCTGGAAAGAGCTTCCATATTACGGACACAGGTAATAGAATGGCCTGTAACCTGGTCGTAATTTTGGAGCAAAACAAACTGACAATTTATTTA
>NW_026510130.1:0-13813 GCF_026875155.1 Cherax quadricarinatus | reverse complement strand
TATATATAATATATATATTAATAAATATAGTATATTTTCATGATTGTTATATAATTGATTCAGTGTGTATGCTTCAGATTAAATTTCTCCATTCTTCATTTTTAGAAATCTATATCATGTGCATTTATAGTACATACAATATATACACTGATGACACATACTCCAGACTTGCACATGTGAGCATGGGGGCGTGTGCACCAAGTCAGGGAAGTGCCGATGTCCTGCTGGATTCACAGGAACCAACTGTCAGATGACCTGTCCGAGACACACCTGGGGCCTGCGGTGTGCCTTCCAGTGCAGCTGTGCCAACCACGCCATATGCAACCCACGTAAGTTCATGGTTTCATTGCCCTTCATGGGAGGGAGGTACAGGGGTGCCTTGATGCTACTGAAGGGCTCTTGATGCAAAGGAATTGGAGTGGCTGTTTGCATCCTTAGTTAAGATCTCATTACTTTCCATCCTCCATTCACTGTATAACTCCTAAGGTTTTGCTCTTCCATGCTAATATAGCAATAATGGATTCATAAGAACAATGATAATATTTTTTTATACTTATTATTATTATTATGCAAATGGATAAGCAAGAAAGCCACTGAAAGGATGTACATGTCTCTCTGGGTCTTGGGATTTCTCAAGAGATTGCTTACTTTCCTCAGAAACTTTTGAGCTTGTTGCAAATGCATCTGTGTAATTTAATGCTGGTTTATTATTATTATTACTTTATTATCATCATTGTAACTAAGAGCTAAAGATGTCGGTTTAAGATATGGATAGTTTCTCATGTTATTTTTATATTATATCTAAGCAGTTGAGCTGTACATTATTTTTATTATTACTGTATTAATGTATAAATTTTAATTAGAAAAGTTTGACAACCTTCCACGTAGTTTACATTTAGTCATTTCTTGCAAAGTTAATGTAAAATGCTCTTGGGAAGAACTTAAGTTGTTTGCATGCATGCAGCTCTTTAGTGGTTAACTCTTCCCTGTGGTTCTCCATCTCTTCCACATCCTTGCCACTCACCTCCAACCCCAGGGGCTTCCCCAGTGCCACAATATAGAGTCCACAGGGTCGGCAAGGTCAGGGTCAGCCTCAAACTCTTCAGAATCCCTCTCTTGGACACAATCTGGCCACAGTTTTCTCTAAGCAGAGTTCAAAGTCCTGGAAGTCACTCCCTCCCAAGCCTTACCTATAAGGCTTATGCAATGGAGGATAGTGAAGTGATTACTCCAGAACTCTCTTAGGGTCAACTGAGTGTCCAAGGTCACTTCAAAGCACTTTTGAAACACTGCTTTTGTGTAGAGTTTTTTGAAGTTAGAAATGACCTGCTGGTCCATGGGCTGGAGGAGAGGAGTGGTGTTAGGAGGCAAGAACTTCACTTTTATAAAATTGAAGTCCCTAAACATTTGGTCTTCCAAGTCTGGAGGATGTGCAGGAGCATTGTCCAGTACCAGGAGGCATTTGAGTGGCAATTTCTTTTCCAGGAGGTATTTTTTCACACTTGGGCCAAACACATCATTAACCCACTTTTTGAAAATTTGCCCTGTGACCCATGCCTTATGATTAGCTTTCCACATCACACACACACTATTCTTCATGACATTGTTTTCCTTGAACACTCTGGGATTTTCTGAGTGATACACGAGGAAAGGCTTCACTTGGAAATCTCCACTAGCATTACCACACAACAAAAGAGTAAGTCAGTCTTTCATAGGCTTGTGTCCTGGCAGTGCCTTTTCCTCCTGGGATTTTCCTCCTGGCATTTTCTTCCAAAACAGGCCTGTTTTGCCACAACTGAACACTTGTTGGGGTTTGAATCCTTCAGCCTTTATGTACTCCTGGAATTCCTGGACAAATTTTTCAGCCACACATTTGTCAGAACTTGCATCCTCACCATGCCTTACAACACTGTGTATGCCACTACGCTTCTTAAATCTATCAAACCATCCTTTGCTGGCCCTAAATTCACAAACTGCAGCACTTGTTCCAGGCATTTTCTTTGCAAGATCCTCATGCAACTGCCTTGCCTTTTCACAAATAATCGACTCCACAACACTGTCTCCCACTAATTCTTTTTCCTTAATCCACAATAATAATAGCTTTTCCATCTCTTACATTATTGGTGGCCTTTGTTTAGTTAGAAAAGTTACTCCTTTTGCAATATTAGCATCCTTTATTTGTTCTCTCTTTGCCAGAATGGATGTAATTGTTGATTTATTCTTGCTGTACATCCTGGCAAGTTCCACCACCCTCATACCACTCTCAAACTTTTCTATCACTTCATGCTTAAATTCCATGGTGTTTCTCACTTTCTTTACCACAGGAACTTTCTTTGGAGCCATGGTTACTTATTTCACAGTTGCACTGCAAAAATAACACAAACTACAATGGGAAACAAGCAAAATGTTTGGATGCATGAGCAGAAGCTTCCTCAGCCACCAAGACACACAGCCAAACTGACATACTAGTGGCCCCAACCTAACGGCTGATCACCGAATTAATGGCCGATAACCGGGCGCCGAGAAACCAGCCTGTCACTGAGTTGGTCGATAACAGAACCGGTCAATTACTGGGGGTCCACTGTATATATATATATAATTGTTCTGGAGGTGGTGTTGGAATGGACGTTTGATGAGCAGCGCTTCACAAGGGTGCATATTGCGTCTAGTACTGTTTCTTGTGTACGTAAATGCCATGACAGAAAACAGTCAAGCCAAAAATGTCCATGTTCACAGATGATAAGACTAATGATAAACAATAGCAGACCGGCAAAGACTACAAACGTATTTGGACGTGCTGCAAGATTGGTCTGACAAGTGCAATTAGAATTTAACCACAGCAAATACAATGTTATAAAAATCGGGGAACGGAAAAGACTCCCAGAAACGGAGTATAGGCTCAGGGTACAAAGATTGCAAACCTCCCTGGATGAGAAGGATCTAGGGTTGAGCATAGTTCAGAGAACTTCGACAGAGGCACACAAGCGAATACGTGTCTCAACAGATGGGTAAATTTAAGGGCAAATTCATGAAAGTTAACAAGGAGATATTCGCAACACTACAGAGCATATGTTAGGGCTCAACTTTAACCTGATGACATTAATAACAAACATCAGGAGTGACATGATTATAATGCACAAAATACTGAAAGGAATTCACAGTTGGACAGGGTGAGTATTCGAGAGGTGGGTTTCAGGTACATGAGGACACAGCTGGACATAAGAGTAACAGGGATGTTAGGGAATACTTCTTTTGCACTAGGGTTATCAGGAAGTGGAATGACATAGCAGAGGCAGGATCCATACATAGTTTTAAGTATAGGTATGAAAGGGCTCACGCACCTGGGAATGAGTGAATCTTTGTAGTGACCAGCAGAGAGATGGGTCCAGGAGTCGAGTCTCAACCCCTGCAACTATAAACAGGTGAGCAAACAGGCAGGTAATTAATTTTTAGCCTCTTTAAGGGCTAAAATCTAATTCTTTATATTAACATATTTCAGATATTTTTCACACATATCTATGTAATATCATATCTTTAGAACTTTGTTTATACTTACAGTAGTTTTCTTTGTACTCAGTGACTGGGGAGTGTAAGTGTGGGTTGGGCTGGACTGGGCCAAACTGTAGCCAAGAATGTAGTCCAGGCCGCTATGGTCCTAATTGTGAAATGGACTGTTCCTGTCACCACAACGTCTCCTGTGACCGCTTTTCTGGCTGTTGCCAATGTGGCCCTGGCCGCTATGGCCGCTACTGTGAACTGGGTAAGTTACTCAAAAAGTCTATTATACTGTTGGCTGTTGTAACTAGTTTACTATGTACGTACTCTCTGTCCTAGTGCACCTGGTGTACATTCAGTGAACAGTAACAGCTAGTTCACTGTGCAGCTCATATTCACCCTATGGACAGGTAATTGCTAGTTTATTGTGCACTTTATATCAATCCTGTGCACAGAAGTCGCTAGTCTATTTTTCAATCCATTTTGTGGATGATAATGGTTGGTTTATTGTGCACCACATATCTGTTGTGTGGATGTTAACAATTAGATTTTTGTTCACCCCATATCAATCCTGTTGATGGTATTACCTAGATTATTATGCACTCCATATCCATCCTAGACTAGTTTGTGCACATTATAAACATATAACAAGAAGAATAAACATGTCATTGGGAAGACATCGAACCCTACTCCTTGTATATTCCAGGTCTAGTGCTGTACTACGGTTCGAGTCCCTGCCTAGTATTCATTTTATTAAGTTATTCAATGACAACATATTCACCAAATCAATTCTCAGTTATGTAAAATGTAATTTGTATTCGTATGAAATTGTCAAAATTGAGACAGGTGCTGATTTCTGCTCGTTTTCCTTATTTCAGAGTGTCCAGTTGGGTTCTATGGTACATATTGCACAGGTGTGTGTGAGTGCCAGAATGGTGCATCCTGCGACCCTCAAACTGGGCAGTGCCGCTGTACTCCAGGCTTTACTGGAGACATTTGCGCTGACACCTGTCCTCCAGGTGAGTCTTACCTGCAGCCGTAGGGGATAATTGTTCCCCACGACAACTTGGAAATTACTTTGACAGTGGACCAAGATACAAGTATAATGAGGGAACGTTTCGCCACTAGTGGCAAAACATTTTCCACATCTTGTCGGTATCGCCATACCATTTTTCATACGAGTATAATGCCAGAGGAATGGATTGACATTGAGGTTTCTAGAGGTACACCGAGTTAAAAAAAAAATACCCACCTCTAGGTGGAAAGGTGACAGAGAAATTTGCAATCCATTGGGAGAGTATGGCTGAAGACAGGAAGATGAAGTATATGCCAGCATCCAGCAGTGAACTGATAGTCTGCTGCTGATTTGCAGTGAAGCATTTTTAAACTTATGCAATGCTTGAGGCTATGATCTAACTTTACACATTTTCAGGGAAGTTTGGTAGTCACTGCCGTATGGAGTGTCAGTGTGGAGATTATCCATGCCACAGAGATACGGGAGAGTGCCAGTGTCCTCCTGGCACTAAAGGGCCAAACTGTGCCATGCGTAAGTGTGGATACATTTTTTCTATAATTGATGCCATTAATTCAAATGCTCTCTAAAAGCTTGAAAACAGAATCTTTAACACACATGGTATGTATCTCTCATTCAGCTGTGTTATGACATTTGTATTTGGTATCAATAATATAAGTAATAATGGTAGAATTACTGACAAAATGTTAGGTAAATGGACAACATACAACTAATGTGACACTTTATTGTGGCAACATTAGTTGCATCTGTGTCCATTTACCTAACATCAGTAATATTACTTATAGTACTAATAGAAATACGTAGTTTGTTACGTACTTTTATGGGCTACTTGTTTAGCTAGTAAACACAGATTACTGGGTAAATTCTGAATGGTAAATACTAATACTGAGGACAAACTTCTTAATATTACGATGTTTTGTGGCATCTCTTGCGGAGATTCAATGCACATGGTCATGGTACTGAGGATACCTTCTTAAATTTACCAACATTCTATAATGTATAATGCAGGAGCATCAGCTATAGCCCTGTATTCCATGTTATGAAGCAAACTTAAGCACGTGCACAAGTCCTCGACTTACAAACGCTCTAAGCTACATACATCTGATAGCCTCTTGATCAAAGTAATTGAAACTAACATCCCCTTAATTTAATCAAGCCTGATTTCCTTCAATTTCCCAGGTGGTCTCCCCCTATGTTATTAGCGCTTTCCCTTGAATGTAATAATACATAACATCCGTACTTACAAACCAGGGAAATTTTTACATTACTACTGGAGTTACATTACTACCAGGTAATGCATTACCATTTGTTCTACTTTTGCTTTATCTGTAAACAGTGTGTAAATTGGAACTTCTAGTTATGCATATATCGGTTTACACCTTTCATAACACTTTAGCTTAAAACTTTAGAAAATGGAACTATGTACATTATTCTTCAAGAAATGTTTTCTGGGTGGACAGCGTGTGGGCCTGGCAGGTATGGCGGAAGCTGCAGGCAGGTGTGCGAGTGCCATAATGGAGGCAGCTGCCACCCTGTTACCGGTCGGTGTTCCTGCACTCCAGGCTGGCTCGGTCCCAAATGTACCGAGGAGGATGGTGAGATATTTGTTTTTCTAAAGAATATCTGGAACACTATATTATTTTTTTCTTAAGCAATAACTATGATTAAATTCTTTGAGGTTTTATCAGGTTCATATAATTCAGTGACAGTTATATTCAATGAAAAAATGTAATTTTACAATAAAAGGAAAGTAAATGAGAGATGAGGGACAAAGAGTAATCTAATATGTTTTAGGAATGGAGAGAGAGATGTTATGACTGAGGTGCAGGAAGACAAGGTAGTCAGGACAAGAGGATTTAGTAACAGGAAAAACTAAAACTTTAAAGATGTGTTATCTGAGAGTAGCTAAAGTTTGGAGCCTTATAGTGGAGGGAATTTTGAAAAGCCTAGCTATAAGAAAGTATATCTCAACAATAATAGGAGAGTGCAACAGAGAAAAACACAAGAAGGTAGAAATGCGGGTCTTTCCAAGCACCACATCTTTCCATCATCCACTAATATTCCACTCAGCCTCACCGTGCCCTCCCGATTGTTATCAACCCAGCAGCTTCTCTTGATTCCTCCCTCAGCTGGTCCCTCTATTTCCTACCACCTGTTGTAACACTTATTCTTAAAGAACACAGAGGCACAATACCGTGACTGGAGCAATATATAAATAACAAGCACATAGAGAAAAAAGCTGTCAACGACTTAGGAATGGTTCACACTTGAACCGAAGTGTGTATCTTTTATTCCTCATCTTCCTTTGTCTTCCTTCAATACTGATACTGGTAAGAGACTCTTCATCAAAGTAAAAAGACCTATCCTGATTCCATTCCATTCCTGAGGCAATGCTAACCTCTGTGGGTTTATCAACTTCCCCATGAATGTAGTAATCTTCCTGTGATAAGACACCTTTGCAACAGCTGGGTATCTTTATTGCTGAAAAGTTTCACTTGATCAGCAGGCTTGTTCAGTTGAGGCTACATAAATACTGGACACAGCAGAGATCATGGAGAGGTGATCAGTCCCTTGGTCTTGAAGTATTAATTGTATAAAACATGAGTATAATACAATCCTGTGACAACATTTCTCTCACACAAAGGGCTTTATTATGTCACAGACAGATCTCCATAGAGAGAGATAGAGGATGAGTATGTATATATGGAGTGAGGTGAAGTAAAAGATAAGGAGAGATGCGTTGAAACTAGTACGTACTTTGGACAATTTTATGGCTGAGGAGCATCTCTCTAGCATGGGCTAGCAAGCTTGCTGCAGTGTTCCTCCAGTCTATGAAGTGTTGCTATGTGGGATGCTTCTAGCCAGGAAATTTCTTGAACAGCCGAGGGAACTCTACAATAAATCCATAGGAAGAGACAAAACATTTCATGTGTTTTGAGATGAGTTACAGCAATGTGTGTACCTGGAGGGGGTTTTGGGGGTCAACGCCCCTGCGGACCAGTTTGTGACCATAGCAAAAATTTATATAGGGTTTAAAACTTCAAGAACTTCAATATGTTGATATGCATGTTATTTTGTAGGTAACCTTTGTGTTATAGTAATTATAAGTATGAACTTTCATATATTACACAAAAGTAATAGTTATTCTTTATCCCTTTTAAATATGCTTCCAGGACACTGCGGTAAGTACTTAACGCACTGCTAAAAGAATTATAAACGTAAAAAGATAATTGTAAATTAATACTTTACGTATACTAACATGATGGCTTAAGGGACACAAAGCAGCAAACTGTGATCCTTTGCATTAACAATTTAACGCTCACACAGTGGCTTAATAAAGATGCAACTTAATAAAGCCCACTGTGTGAGCGAAATGTCGTCAATATAGGATTGCATTTTACTGTGTGTGTGTCCTTTTGCACACATGTTAATTTTCTCTTGCCCAAATACTGCCATATAATTTTAACTTTTTTTCTTGGCATCTACATTAAATAGTTTGGGGTCGTGTAATCTGTAATTCACATTTTCATTATGACACTTTCTATAACAGTAATTATAATATTTTTTTCTGACAGTTTCCTTCGTCACAACCAGTGACCAACAAGGAAGAGCCGACATTCCTGTGGAGCTGAGCTGAAACTTCCCCCGAGATGAATTACTGTCCCAGTGTCAAAAAAATAATCCATGTGAACATTGTGACAAGTGGGTTTCTGGAAATTATCAAAAATTGGCAGTTGTATATTAGTTACCTCCAATAAAATATATAATCCTTCTAATCCCGTAATATGGATTCTGGTAAGAAAAACTATGACATTTTAGTGTTTTATATGCTGGTCCAGATAATGATAAAAACAGGGAACATAATTTGCATACCTTTCATTTTTTATGGTAAAAGTTAAAAATATTTGTGCTAAAATTCCTTTCAAAATTTATTACTGCAGTGGACCCCCGAATTTCGTGATTAATCTGTTCCAGAGAGCCTGCCGAAAGTCGAAATTCACGAAACTCGAAACCATTTTCCCAATAAGAAATAATGGAAATAAAATTAATCCATTCCAGACACCCAAAAATATTAAAATAAAATATTTTTTCAAATTAAATAAGGATTTACATACTGAAAGCAATCAGAAATCAAGTACATGCATATAAAAAATGATAATATTACACTTACCTTTACTGAAGACTTCTGGGTGGATGGAAGACGGAAGGAGGGGATAGGAGGAAGGTGTACATTATTGTTTGGAAGGAGAATCTCCTTCCATTAGGACTTCAGGTAGCAAGTCTTTTTCTGGGGTTACTTCCCTTCTTCTTTTAATGCCACTAGGAACAACTTGAGAGTCACTGGACCCCTGTCTCACAAAATATCATTCCAGAGAGGTCTGTTTCTGGCATTTCTTTATGATTTGCCTGAAGTAGGACAAGGTTTTGTCACTGAACATGTTGCAGATATGGCTTGTTTCAGCATGGTCAGGGTGATACTTTTCAACAAAACTTTGCAACTCGTTCCACTTTGAACACATGTCCTTAATCACAGAAGAAGGCACCTCCTTCACTCTCTTTTCCTCCTCCTCTGAAGCAAGTTCCTCAGCTGTTCCAGTTGAAGTTCTTGCAGTTCGTCAGTGGTTAGCTTTCCCCTGTGGTCCTCCACGAACTCTTCCACATCCCCATCACTCACCTCCAACCCCATGGATTTGCCCAATGCCACAACACCTTCCACAACAGGCAGAAGGTCGGCAGGGTCAGGGTCTGCCTCAAACCCTTCAAAATCCCTCTGGATCATGTTCTTCGCTTTCTTTACCAAAGGGCTTGCACTAGCTTTCCTTGGGCCCATGGTGACTTATTTAGCAGTTGCAATCACAAAAAACAATGGATTATTACGTATGAATCCGCGGGGTGATGGTCACGTGTTGGTAAATACGTAATGGCACCTTGAGCGTGAATGGCGTGGGAGACTGGCTTTGTGTGCACGGTGATGGGCGGACAGGTACTGGACGGTCACCGAATCACGAGTAATCACGAAACTTGAGGCCAAATTTTGCCAAAAAAAAACTTTCAAAAGTCGGATTTCATGAAAGTCGATACTGCCGAAACTCGAGGGTCCACTGTACATATATTATAAGGGACCATTAACCCTTTGGGGGTTACAGACGTACTAGTATGTCTTACGACCCAGGGTTTTTGATGTACTAGTACGCCTAAATTCTAGCACCCTCAAATCTAGTGAGAGAAAGCTGGTAGGCCTACATATGAAAGAATGGGTCTATGTGGTCAGTGTGCACAGTATAAAAACATCCTGCAGCACACAGTGCGTAATAAGAAAAAAAAAACTTTGACCGTGTTTTGGATTAAAACAGCGACTTTGCACTGTATTTTTGTATGGTATTTATTGTTGTATTCTAGTTTTCTTGGTCTCATTTTATGGAATGGAAGACATATTACAGAAATTGAGATTATTTTGACTGGTTTTACAATGAAAAGTACCTTGAAATTGAGCTCAAAGTAGCAGAAATGTTCGATTTTTACCAAAGTTCAAAAGTAAACAAATCTTGCCAAGCGTCCAATACACATCAACTGACGAGTCTAATATTCTTTCACAAGTGCACTGATATTATTTATACCATTTCTACAATAATGTGGTAGTCTGCATAACAGTAAATCTTATTTTTTTTGTAAGAATAAAAATTCAAAGTGGAAAGCCAAAGAAATACAAGAGGGGCCTGGGGATGTGACTAACGAACAGAGAACTTGTTAGTTTAGTGCTAGGAATGTCTTTCTTGTTTATTCTGGACCCTATTCGAAAATTGGCATCTTTTGAAATTTGTGTGAAACTGGCAAAATTGCTAAATTCTGACCACTTTATTGGATAGTTGAAATCAGTAAATGGGTGGTTTCTTGTACTCACTCAATAGAAAAAATAGAAATAGAGTTCTAGCGAAATAGTTATGATTTTTGTTGACTAGTACCCTGGAATTGGCCGAAAATAGAGCTCAAAGTGGGCAAAATCACTGATGCGTAAACATCGTTGAGACCACTAACTTTGCGAGAGCATAATTCCGTAAGTTTCCCATCAAATTTCATACTTTTGGTGTCATTATGATCGGGAAAAGATTCTCTATCTTTTCATAAGAAAAAATAATTTTTTTTTTTTTTTTTTTGAAATATGGCCAACCCTGAGAACAAGTCTCTGAGAGGACCTATCGACCCCCAAAGGGTTAAGTCCTCAGTATCAGTCTGCCAAACTTGCAGTGGATCCTTATAAAAATGAAGCAGTTTTTGGCTACAATTATCTGGCTATCAGCATTAGATCACAGTTCTCACCAGCTAATGATGTCACAATGTATGTCATAATGAGTGCCTGTACCTTAATTCCAGTTTTACCACATTTTTCTGGGTATTATAGTCTACATGGGAGTGTCACAGGAGATGAGAGGTCATGATGTAGAGCTGTTGGTTAACGTAATTCTGACAACTTTTACTGGTAGTAGTTAAACTAGTTAATATACATCTGCTGCCTCTTCCTGATTCATGTATTATGTAGTCTCTGATTAAAATATTAAAAATTCCCATACACAGCGGATACAGGACGGTGTAGATTTTGTTTTGCGGATACGCAGTACAGTGGACCATCAACCAACAATATTAATCCGTTCCAGAGAGCTTGTCGTTAGTCGAATTTATCGTTAGTCAAATTAATTTTCCCCATAAGAAATGATGGAAACCCAATTAATCCATTCCAGACACTCAAAAGTATGAAAAAAAAAATTTTCCACATGAAATATACATTTTCCTACACAGAAAAACAAGGATACATGCACAATAAATACTACATGAAGAATAAATGACACTTACCTTTATTGAAGAGTATTGAATGAGCGATAAGACACTGTTTTTCTTCAACACTCTGGGATTTTCAGAGTGATACATGAGTAAAGGCTTCACTTTGCAATTCCCCCTAGCATTACAACAAGACATGAGAGTTAGCCTGTCTTTCATAGGCTTGTGTCCTGGGAGTGCCTTTTCCTCCTGAGTAATGTAGGTCCTGTTTGGCATTTTCTTCCAGAACAGGCCTGTTTCGTCACAATTGAACACTTGTTGGGGGATGAATTTTTCAGCTTCGCCATGCCTTATCACACTGTGTATGCCACTACGATTCTTAAATCTCTCAAACAAACCTTTGCTGGTCTTAAATTCACCAATATGAGCACTAGTTCCAGGCATTTTTTCCTGTTCACCTGGGTGTTAGTCGACTGGTGTGGGTCGCATCCTGGGGACAATATTAAGGACCCCAATGGAAATAAATTAGACAGTCCTCGATGACGCACTGACTTTCTTGGGTTATCCTGGGTGGCTAACCCTCTGGGATTAATTGTTTCTCGGTAATCGTTTCTCGTTAAACCACACCAACAAAGTTTTCTCTACATCTTCGAGTAGTACAGCTGACAGTGGTACAGCAGCAGCTGATGGTGGTGCAGCAACAGTTGATGGTGCAGCAGCAGTTGACTGTGGTACGATAGTACATTTCTCACCCTTTTTATCACAGGGTTGGCACTAGCAGCTTTCTTTGGGCCCATGGTGGCTTATTTAGTAGTTACAAGCTCTAAAAACAATGGAATACAAAATTTATCGAATGTATGCTTGCAACCGTCCGCCCTGGCTTGTAAATAATGGCACACTGTAGATGAATGGTTCAGAGAACTGACTCAGCTGAGCTGGGGCGCTCAGGACAAACGGGTGCGTTTGGGACAAATGTTTGTTAGTCGAGTTTTTCATCATTGGATGGGCCAAATTTTTTACGCAAAAATGCTTTGTTAGTCAATTTTATCATTAGACTTTGTCTTCGTTGGCTGAGGGTCCACTGTAATCCTGAACAAGCAATACAAGATGTAAAACAACTAGAGGGGGAGTTGATTGATAGCTCTAGACTTTTAGTCTTGCAATCACCACATGCGTATCTTGCAGTGTTGCAGATTAGCTCAGGAAAACGTTTTTTTTTTTTGGTCAGGGTGTGGGCGAAACATCAACAGAAGATCACATTATATTACATTGGCATCTCTCTTTTCCAAGACCAGCCACACCAAATTTAGACAGGGTATGGCATGGAGAAGACCCAGGCCAAGACCTGTCCTGACAAACCTACCTGTACCACATAAATTAACCAAAGTCTTCGCCAAACATGTTTTCTGCCTACTGGAAACCATCAACTCCTTCCAGCTAAGGTACTGAGGCAACTTTAATAAGAAACTAAGTATCAGTGATGTTACTATTCTAAAAGGAACCCACCACACACATCACTGACTTTCTCGGCTTTTCAAAGTTTTCGTTGGACTGAACTATTCACAAACTTTACCTGTTTATCTTAAAACGACAACTTCCATAGGCAGACATATGAGAGGGACATGGGTTCTTCCTCATCAGGGTTGTCTTGGTAAACAATACAATAATTTAGACACATGTGCAACTCTTGGGTATCTTTACTGAGGAAACGTTTCACCACACAGTGGCTTCATCAGTCCATACAAAGGAGAAACTTGAACAGGAGGAGAATGAGGTAATCAGTCCCTCAGCCTTGAGTCGATGTGGTCAGCCCATCAATCTTGAATAGAATACGGCATATGAGAGGAGAAGCAGCTTATAAACCGTAGACAGGAGAGGTGCAGCAGTCGTAGGTGGCGTCACATTTGTCCAATGTGGAAGTGGGTCGTGCCCAAGGGTTAGGCAAGCGAAGAATTCCCAAGTATTAAGATCCCAAGAAGTTGCAGTGTCTGACAAGATTGTAGATGAATGGTTCACAGAACCGACACGTTAAATTAGACACAAATGCAACTCTTGGGTAATCCTGTCAGACACTGTAACTTCCTGGGATCTTAATACTTGGGAATTCTTCGCTTGCCTAACCCTTGGACATGACCCACTTCCACATTGGGCAAATGTGACACCACCTACGACTGCTGCACCTCTCCTGTCTACAGTTTATAAGCTGCTTCTCCGCTCATATGCCGTATTCTATTCAAAATTGATGGACTGACCACATCGACTCAAGGCTGAGGGACTGATTACCTCATTCTCCTCCTGTTCTTCAAGTTTCTCCTTTGTATGGACTGATGAAGCCACTGTGTGGCGAAACGTTTCCTCAATAAAGATACCCAAGAGTTGCACGTGTCTAATTTATCAACGTGTCGGTTCTGTGAACCATTCATCTACAACAATACAATATGTGGAAAGAATAGAAACCGAACACTACTAACATTATCCCCAGCAACATCACATGGATGCGATATGTGACAT
>NW_026510129.1:0-14378 GCF_026875155.1 Cherax quadricarinatus | reverse complement strand
CCCCCTTTCATTTGCTCTCTTTTTACATTGTTCCCACTTCTTAACCTCTCTCTTTTTCTCCATATACTCTTCCCTCCTTGCATCACTTTACTTTGTAAAAACTTCTCATATGCTAACTTTTTCTCCCTTACTACTCTCTTTACATCATCATTCCACCAATCGCTCCTCTTTCCTCCCGCACCCACTTTCTGTACCACAAACTTCTGCTGAACATTTTAAAAACTACTTTTTTTTAACCTTTGGGGGTTTTTTCGTCGTACTAGTACGTCTTACGCGTGGGGGGTTTTGACGTACTAGTACTCATAAATTCTAGGGGCCCTCAATCTAGTGGGAGAAAGCTGGTGGGCCCTTCATATGAAAGAATGGGTCTATGTGGTCAGTGTGCACAGTCTAAAAAAAATCCTGCAGCACACAGTGCATAATGAGAAAAAAAACTTTAAACCATTTTTTTTGAATAAATCAGCAACTTTGCAGTGTATTTTTTCGTATGGTGTTTATTGTTGTATTCTAGTTTTCTTGGTTCATTTTATAGAATGGAAGAATATTACAGAAATTGAGATGATTTTGACTGGTTTTACAAAGAAAGGTGCCTTGAAATTGAGCTCAAAGTAGCAGAAATGTTCGTTTTTTTACCAAACTTCAAAAGTAACAAATCGCAAGCGTGCAATACACGTCAACTGGTGAGTCTAATATTCTTTCACAAGTGCACCAATAATATTTATACCATTTTTTCACTAATGCAGTAGTCTGCATAACAGTAAATCTTATATTTTTTGTGAAAATAAAAATTCAAAGTGGAAAGCAAAAGAATATAAGAGGGGCCTTGGGGAGTGACTAATGACTAGAGGAAATGTCATTTTAGTGCCAGGAATATCTTTCTTGTTTATTCTGGCCCCTATTCGGAATTGGCATTTTTTGAAATTTGTGTGAAATTGGCAAAATTGCTAAATTCTGACCACTGTACTGGATAGTTGAATTTCATAAAAAGAGTGGTTTCTTGCACCCATTCGATAGAAAAATGGAGTTCTAGCGAAAAATTATGTTTTTTGTCGAATAGTACAGTGAAATTGGCCGAAAAGGGGGCTCAAAGTGGGCAAAACGCCGTGCGAAAACTCGCCGAGACCGCAAAACTTTGCAAAGGCAAAATTTCCGAAAGTTTCTGTAAAATTTTAAACCCTTTTTGGTGTCTTTATGATCGGGAAAAGTTTTTCTATTTTTATAAGGAAATAATTTTTTTTTTTTTTAAATTTGGCCGACCTAGAAGAGTTTCGGAGAGGCCTGTCCCCCTAAAAAGGGTTAAACCTACCCCATACCTCTTCGACCCCATTGCCTAGCTCTCATTAGCCCACTATCCCCCAATAGTGTTTATATCTTTCCCTAACTGTTCTTTTTAGTTTAGGTATATATACTCAAACAGGGTGGCTGTAAGACGTATATATCGCCCAAAACAGTCTAAGGGTTAAATGCCATGTTAAATCTAATAGTAAAAAATCACTCTTGGGGACATTAAATGTCTTTTTTATGTTAGTATAGACTTTTTCTTTAAATCCCCCCAATGATTTTTCTTAAAAATTACAGTATATAAAAAAACCTTTAATAGCTTGTAAAACGCAGTATTATTCTAAATGGTGAGTCTGTGGGGGGAAAAATTAGTTCTTTTGGTCAGTGTTAGAGAAAACTGTTAAACTGTGTCTGGCTCAGAAAACCCCCCACTCTGCTTTTGTTGAAATTCTAGCATGAATTTTTTTTTTACTTCTCCCTTTGTTTATGATGCTTTAAAAAGGTAGTTGTTAGAAATGTTTTAAATTGGTGACATGGTATGTTGAGGTAATAATATGGTTTTGGGCCCACGTGATGTAGCGGGTTTGGTATACCCCGGCGGCCACATCGCTGGGACTAAAAATAAATCGTACTCTACCTCTCCCCTACTAAGAACAAAAGGGAAAGGAAAACTCAGCAGATGGGGAAAGGTTGGTGGACAACCACGGGGAAGAGAAACCCACCAAAGAGTTGAAACATATGCCCCTACCATCCGACTTATGACCTACTCGCATATGATACTTGACTTACGCCCATTTTTTTTTTGTGCCAAATTACGGGGAGATAACTACTGTTTGGTGTACACAGTGTTTATCCAAACCCTTTACAGTATAAAATACGTATGCGCATAAAAAATAAAGAAAAAATAAAAAAACCAAAATAAAACAATTAAAAAAACATTCAGAGTTGATGTTGATTTCATAGTAAGGTTCGACTTGCGTCTTTTTGACTTTGACCGGTTGGTCAGAACAAGCTGGTTGAAAAGTCGGATGGTCCCTGTAGTTATTCTTTTAAAAATTTTTATTTTTTGTTAATATTTTTGGGTGTGGAAAACAGTTTAAATTTGAATTTACATTTTTTCTTATGGAAAATTACAGTGGACCCTCATTAACCCTTTCGGGCCCAAAGGCCCCCAAATCGGGAGTCCGCCCCAGTGTCCAAGAATTTTAAAAAAAAAAATTTGTTTTTTTTTTCTTATGAAATCGTAAGAATCTTTTTGAGGAATAATAAAACAAAAAGTACAAATTTGGTGGAAAATTGAGAATTTGCCTCTGAATTTTGATGTGTCCGATATTTACGAATGGCGTTTTGCCCGATTTTTGCCCCCATTTGGGCCAATTACATTTTTCCAGTCAACAAATTTTAGCTATTTCACTAGTATTATTTTCTTTCATCGTTGAGCCAAAAAATCCCAAGTCAACGTTTCAATACAAAAAAAAGTGATGGGAAAATTTTTAATTTTGGCCAATTTAACACAAAGTTCAAAATATTCCAATTTCAAAATGGGGTTTCCAGAAGAACAGTGTAGGCTTTTCCCGGGCACTAAAAAAAACTTTTCCTCTTTTCCCCATTTTTATTTTTTGGGGGCTTTACAAAAAAATTCCTTTTGATTTTTATTCACATAATGAATTTTTTTTTCACAAAAAAAAATGGAAGATTTACTGTTTGCAATACTGAAATTAATTGATAAATATCATCACCATATTTGTGAATGTATATTAGACCCCCAGTGGCGTGTATTAGAGTGTGGGTGTTTGTTTACTCTTGAATATCGGAAAAAAATTTAACATTTTGCTTTTGAGTCAGTTTAAAGCCATTTCCAGTGCAAAAACCCAATCAAATCATCTTTTTTCTGTAATAGTCTTCCTTCTATAAAATGAACCAAGAAATCGAAAATAAAACATAAAAAAAACGAAAAAACACTGCAAAGTTGCTTTTTTAATCGAAAAATCATGTTTTAATTTTTTTTTTCTCATTAACACATGGCTCGGATTGTTTTATGTGGTGCCACACCCCACATAGATGTATTCTCTATCTGGGCCAAATGTACCACTAAAAGTTTATCAGAGTGACTGAGCTCATGGGTAGACTACGGTTTGGACCCTGAATAAAAGCATAGATCTAGGGGAGGGACCCTAAAGGGGGTTAAGACATTAATCCATTCAGAGAGCTTGTCTTAACTGATTCTGTCGTTATCCAAAATTAATTTTCCCCATAAAAATAAGGAAAACCCAATTTGACCCGTTCCAACCCCCAAAGTATTGTACAAAAAAATTTTTTTTACATGAAAATACTTTCCCTACACGAAAACAATGAGACATGAGAATAAATAATTAATAATTAATAAAAAAACCCACCCCTTTATTGAAGACGTATTTGATGAGGATGAGATTGGAGGAGGGCAGAGGATGGAGGGATTTTACTTTTTTGGGAAAGGGGAAATTTCCCCTTCCATAAAGATTTTAAGGTCCCAATCCTTTTCGGTTTCCCTCCTTTCTTTTTTTTTTAAATCCCACTAATAACACTTGGAGTCACGGACCCCTCTTGACAAAAAATTTACCCAGAGAGCTCTGTTTCTGGTGTCTTTAGATTTTCCAAAAAGGGGGACACAATATTGTATTGTGATGTTGCCACACAGCTGCAACAGCTGTGTCAGGGTGATGTTCATCCATAAAGGTTTGCACTTCATCAACTCTGCACAATTTCCCTTAATTTTTTGAAAAGACAATTTCCCTCTACTCTCTTCCCCCTCCTCAAAGGGAAAATTCCTGAGCGTGGTTGTTGCTGTTGCAACCCAAGCTCGGCAGCTCTATAATGGTTAGCTTTTCATCGTCGTCTCCACCAACTCTTCCACTCCCGCACTAACCCCCAACCCTCTTGGATTTCCCCCAATGCCACAAGGATTCCAAAACTGGAAAAGGCTCCCAGGGTTGCCCAAACCTTCAAAATCCCTCTCTTGTACACTTGGGGCCACAATTTTCTCCAAGCAATTTTAAAAGTCCTGCAAGTCACTTCCCAACCCTTTACCTCAAAGGGTTTTTATGCGCTGAGGATACTGAAGTGATTTTTCCCAAAACTCTCTTAGGGTCAATCAGTGTTGAGGTCACTTCAAAGCACTTTTGAAACATGTGTTCGTTTTTTTTAAATTTTAAAAGACCTGCTGGTCCATGGGGTGGGGGAGGGGGGGGTTAGGGGGCAAAAATTTTACTTTGTGAAGAAAATTCCCCCCAATTTACTTTCCCTTTGGGGGATGAGGGAGCATTGTCCATTAACAGGAGGGATGGAGTGGCAAAATTTTTTTTCCCGGGGGTATTTTTTCACACTGGGGCCCAAACGCGTCACGAAACCCCCGGAAAATGCCCTAGTGACCCTGCCTTACTGTTGCTTCCAATCACACAGTTTAGTCTTGACGACACTGTTTTTTTTTTGAACACACTGGAAAAATTTTAGAGGTACAGATAACGGCTTCACTTTGCAATCCCACTGGCATTAACAAACTGAGAGTTAGCTGTCTTTTATAGGCTTGTGTCCTGGGGGTGACTTTTCCCTTTTTGGGAGTTAGGTCCTTTTTGGCATTTTCTTCCCAAAAAAGGCCCCCTTTTATCAAAATTGAACACTTTTGGGGTTTTTAAAATTTTTCCCTCTAAGAGCCCTTTAAAATCCCGCACATATTTTTCGCTGTTTTTTGTCAGAACTGGCACCCCAAAAAATGCCTTATACACTGTGTATCCACTTCGATTTTTAAAAATTTCATACCAACTTTCTAGCCTTTAAAATTTACCCTTGAAAAACTAGTTCCAGGATTTTCTTAATGGATCACATGCAAAGCTTTCCTTTTCACATAACAGTAATTGACTGTGAAACACTATCTCCTGTATTGTTTTCTCATTGCCACACCAACAAAATTTTTCTCCAATCTTCAAATATTTGTGATCTCTGTGTTTTGTAAGCAATTTTCACCTTTGCAACAAAAAAGTTTCCCCTTTATTCCTTTTTTTCTAGCCAGATAGTAGTGCGGTTGTATGGGGTTTGTTATACAACCTGGCCAGCTCGGAGCCGCATTCCACTTTGAATTTTACAGGATCTCTTTTTTTAAATTTAATAGTATTTCTCACCCTCTTTTCCACGGGTGGACTAGAAGTTTCTTTGGCCCATTGGTGACTTATTTAGCAGTTACGGCACTAAAATAAAAAATAATACAAAATGTTCGCATGTACGGGGGGAATGTCCTCACTGGGTTGTAAACAATGGGACATGGATGTACATGGAGTGGCTGGGGGCCCCTCAGGCCGAGTGGACGCGTTTGGGACGAATGACTTTAAAACGGTTCTTGTCGTTAACTGACCATACAGTGGACCCCCGCAAACATTTTAAACGTGCAAGAGGGGAATTGTTTTTCGAAATAAACGGTATGCGAAAGAAATTTTTCCCCTAAAAAATAAGAAAAACAAATTAATCCCGGGAGACACCAAAAGTATGAAAAAAAAAATTTTTCCCCATGAAAATAATTTTTTTCCCCACACAAGGAAGGATAATGCACAAAAGTGAGTATACATGCACAGTATTATTGTGATGTACTAGTCACTAAAGAAAAATAAATGCCTTCCTTTATTGAAGATGCAGCAATGACTGATGAGACACTGTGTCCTGGAGTGCCTTTTCCTCCTGAGTAAAGTGGTCCTGTTTTGGTATTTTTTTTCGAACAGCCTTTCACATGTTATGCCACTACGTTTTTAAATCTCTCAAACCAACCTTTTTGGCTTTTAAAATTTACCAATATGAGCACTAGTTTTCCCGGCATTTTTCCTGTTTTCCCCGGGGTTAGTCGATTGTGTGGGTTTTTTTTCCCCTGGGGGGACAAGTTTAAAGGGCCCCCAAAGGAAATAAGTTTGACGTCTTGATGACACTGCTTTTTTGGGTTTTCCTGGGTGGCAAATCCTCTGGGTTAATTGTTTCTTGGTATTTTCAAAAAGCCAACCCAAAAACGGGGTACGCAGCGCAGCAGCAGTGCGGTGGTACAGCGCAACAACGATGCTACAGCAGCAGCAGTGATGCTACAGCAGAGCAGACGATGTACAGCAGCAGAGCAGCTGCGGGGTACGCAGAACAACGATGTACAGCGCAACGCGATGTTACGAGCAGCCAGCTGCGGTGGTAAGAGCAACAGCGATGCTACAGCAGCAGCAGACGATGCTACGCGCAGCAGACGATGTACGCAGCAGCAGACGATGCTACAGCGCAGCAACATGCTACAGCGCAGGCAGTGACGGTGGGTACAGCCGCAACAGACGATGTACAGCGCAGCAAAGTGCTACAGCAGCAAAGCATGTTACAGCAGCACAGAGATGCTACGCAGCAGCAGCAGTGACGTGGGACAGAGCAAAAGACGATCTACAGCAGCAAAGACGAGTTTCAGCAGCAGCGCGATGCTACAAGGGGCAGAAGTGACGTGCAGCCGCAGCGCTGTACCACCAATTACGATGGGTTATTGGGGGTTTTTTATAAAACCCGGCCAGCCCGGGACCGCACTCCATTTCTACTTTTCAATGTCTTTTTCTTCATCTCTATTGTAATTCTACCCCCTTTTTGCTCTAGGGTTCACTAGAAGTTTCTTGGGGCCCCTGGGCACTTATTTTCCCAAAAAAACCCAAAAACACTGTAATAATACGAAATATTCCCTTGATGCTTGGTGTTACCGCGGAGGCTGGCGGTAAACAATGCCCCTGGCGGAACATGTGAGCGGGTCGGCTGCACATTGGGCTCTCGGACGAAAAAGGTGAGGGGTTTTTAAGGCCGGGATGCGAGGCAAAATTTTTGCGATTAAAACAAACGGGTATGCGGATTAAAACCTTGTGATGCCATCGTTAGCGGGGGGGGCCACTGTATTTTGACGCAAAAACGTTTTTCATTATCCCCTTTTTACGTTATTATGACATCGTTACTGTGCATCGTTAACTGAGGGTCCACTGTACTATGGTTTTCGTCCATTTCGGATTTAGGCCACCCTTCTGAAATGGATTAAGGACAAAAACTGGGGGTCTACTGTATTAAGTATGGTTAAAAGTTCTATGGAAAAGTAATAATTGAAATTTGATGCAAAACATTATAGATTGGGAACAATTCTACAATTGTATCATGGGTTTCTATGGGAAAATAAGTGCCCAGAATAGTGGATTTTCAATGAATTTTCAAGGATGCAATAATCCTCTGATTGTCGCAACCCCAAATCCTAAGGTGTCTCCTGGTGTTGCAAAATACTTGAAAAAAAAAAAATGATTTTTTCTTGAGAAATTATAGAGAATCTTTTCTTGATGGTAATGACACCAAAAGTATGAAATTTGATGGAAAACTTAGAGAATTACGCTCTTGCGAAGTTAGCGACCTCGGTGATACGGTGGACCCTCGCATAACACTATTAATCCGTTCCTGAGAGCTCAGCGTTAGGCGAAATTATCGTTAGACGAATGAATTTTCCCCATAAGAAATAATGGAAATCAAATTAATCCGTTCCTGAACACCCAAAGTATGAACAAAAAAAATTTTTACCACATGAAATATTAATTTTAATACACACAAACTGAAGAAGACATGCACGGTTACATGACACTTACATTTATTGAAGATCTGGTGATGATTGATGGGATGGGAGGAGGGGAGAGTGTTGATGGTCTTCGTGATTAGAAGGGGAATCCCCTTCCATTAGGACTTGAGGTGTCAAGTCCTTTTCTGGGGTTACTTCCCTTCTTCTTTTAATGCCACTAGAGTATCAGCTTCAGAGTCGCTGGACTTCTGTCACACAACATATCTGTCCATAGAGGTCTGTATCTCTCGTTCCTTTATGACTTTCCTAAAGTGGTTCACAACACTGTCAGTGTACAGGTGCCAACACGGCTTGCAACAGCTGTCTGAGGGGATTTTCATCCATAAAGGTTTGCACTTCAAGCCACTTTGCACAGATTTCCTTAATCTTTGAAGTAGGCAACTTCTTCAATTTCTCTCTCCCTCCTCTGAAGCAGTTTCCTCAGGTGTGGCCTCTTGCTGTTGAAGTTGATCTAGCAGCTCATCAGTGGTTAGTTCTTCATTGTCCTCCTCCACTAACTATTCCACATCCTCCCCACTAACCTCCAACCCTAAGGACTTCCCCAATGCCACAATTGATTCCTCAACTGGCATACGCCTTTCAGGGTTAGCCTCAAATCCTTCAAAAATCCCTTTTGTCTACACATTCTGGCCACAGTTTCTTCCAAGCAGAGCTCAAGGCCCTCTAGTCACTCCCTCCCAAGCCTTACCTATAAGGTTTACACAATTGAGGATATTAAAGTGATCTCTCCAAAACTCTCATAGAGTCAATTGAGTTTCTGAGGTCACTACAAAGGACCTTTCAAACAGAGCTTTTGTGTGTACATTTTTTGAAGTTTGAAATGACCTCCTGGTCCATGGGCTGCAGGAGAGGAGTGGTATTAGGAGGCAAAAGCTTGACCTTAATGAAGCTCATGTCCCCACAAAGTCGCTCTGGGCCAAGTCTGTAGGATGACCAGGGGCATTGTCTAACACCAGGAGGCACTTAAGGTCTAATTTATTTTCAATTAGGTAATTTTTCACAGTGAGGGCAAATGCTTGGTGTAACCAGTCATAGAAAAAGTCACTAGTGACCATGCCTTACTGTTTGCCCTCCACAGCACACACAAATTAGCCTTGAGGATATTCTTTTGCCTGAATGCTCTGGGAGTTTCAGAGTGATACACTAATAAAGGCTTCACTTTGCAATCACCACTAGCATTGGCACACATGAGAAGAGTAAGCCTGTCTTTCATAGGCTATATGTCCTGGGAGTGCCTTTTCCTCCTGAGTAATGTAGGTCCTGCTTGGCATTTTCTTCAAAAAACAGGCCTGTTTCGTCACAATTAAACACTTGTTCAGGTTTCAGTCCTTCACTGTCTATGTACTCCTTGAATTCCTGCACATATTTTTCAGCTGCTTTGTGGTCCGAAACTGGCAGCCTCACCATACCTTATCACACTATGTGTGCCACTACGCTTCTTAAATCTCTCAAACCAACCTTTGCTGGCCTTAAATTCACTCACATCATCACTAGTTGCAGGCATTTTTCTAATTAAATCCTGATGCAACTTTTTAGCCATTTCACTTATGATCGCTTGAGAGATGCCATCTCCTGCTATCTGTTTTTCGTTTATCCACACCAATAAGAGTCTCTCAACATCTTCTATCACTTGCGATCTCTGTTTCGAAAACACAGTTGCACTTTTGGCAAGAACAGCTTCCTTGATTGCCGTTTTCTTGGACACAATAAGTAGCGATGGTTTGATTGGGTTTTGTGTACAACTTGGCCAGCTCGGAGACACGTACTCACACTTTCATACATAGCTATGATCTCTTTCTTCATCTCCATAGTAATTCTTACCCTTATTCCTGTAGGGTTGGCACTAGAAGCTTTCTTGGGGCCCATGGTCACTTATTTTGCAGATGAAACCTTAAAAAACGCTGTAATAATACGAAATGTTCCGATTGTATGCTTGGATGTTACCGCGGAGACTGGCTTGTAAACAATGCCACTGCGGAACATGTGAGGCTGGCTCAGGCCGCACATAGACGCGTCTTGGACGAATAGCATTGAGCGAGTTTTTTAGCGCTGTGTGAGGCAAATTTTAGTGATAAAATGTATCGCTATGCGGATTTAACGTTATGTTGATGCCAACATTATGCGAGGGTCCACTGTATTTACAAATCGGCTATTTCACCCACTTTGAGCCCTTTTTCGACTAATTCCATTGTACCAGTCAACCAAACTCATAGCTGTTTCTTTAGAACTCCATTTGTTCTATCGATTGAGTACAAGAAGCTGCCCATTTACTGATTTCAACTACCCAATAAAGTGGTTAGAAATTGGCAGTTTGGCCAATTCCACGTAAATTAAAAAATATGCCAGTTTCAAAATAGGGTCCAGAATGAACAATGCAGACATTCCTGGCTCTAGAATAACATTTTCTTTATTCATCAGTCACGTTTCCAGGCCCCTTTGATGTTACTCTTGCTTTCTATTTTGAATTTTTATTCAAACAAAAGATAGATGATTTACTGTTGTGCAGACTACTGCAATATTGTAATAATTGTATAAATAATGTCAACCCATTTATGATTGCATATTAGATTGGCTAGTTGGACATTTATTGGACAATGACGTCATTTGTTTACTCTTGAACATCGGCAAAAATCAAACATTTCCCCTACTTTGAACTCCATTTCAAGGTCCTTTTCATAATAAAATCAATCAAAATCACCTCCATTTCTATAATATGTTTTCCATTCTATCAAATGTGACTACAAAAACAAGAATATAACCATAAAACTAAACGAAAATACACATACATGGTCGGACTTTTTTTTTTTTTTTTCTTTATGCACTGTTTGCTGCAGGATTTTTTTTATTACTGACCACACAGACCCATTCTCTCACGTGTGGGCCTACCAGCTTTCTCCCGCTTGATTTGAAGCCGCTAGAATTTTTGAGTACAGTGGTCCCTCTCTTTTCGTAGTTCTTGGCAGTCATAAATTTCGCCAATCATAGGGGTATTTTCATATAAGCATGGACTCACTTTTCATAGGTTGACTTGCGAGTCGTAGTTCGTCTGGGACGCGTACCCACGGTGTGAGCCGTGGCGGCAGCCAGTCTGGCATTGTTTACCAGTGAGCGAAGGTCCTCCTCACGTGCTCCAGCGAAATATTTCATAATATTCCATTTATTTTAGTGCTTGCAAGTACTAAATAAGCTACCATGGCTCCAAAGAAAGCTCCTAGTGCCAAGCCTGTGGTAAAGAAGGTGAGAAATACGATTGAATTAAGAAAACCATCATTGAACAATATGAAAGTGGTACAAGTGTGCCGAACTGGCCAGGATGCATAAGAAACCCTACACAACCTTATGTTCCATAGTGGCCAAGAAAAAGGAAATCAAGGATGCTGTTGTTGCAAAGGGGGTAACTATGCTGACAAAAATGAGATCACCAGTACTCGAAGAGGTTGAGAAGTTATTATTGGTGTGGATAAATGAGAAACAATTAGCAGAGATACTCTTATGACTTCGTTTATTTGTGAAAAGGCTAGGCAGTTGCATGACGATTTGGTAAAGAAATTGCCTGCAACTAGTGGTGATGTGAGTGAATTTAAGGCAAGCAAAGGCTGGTTGAGAGATTTAAGAACCGTACTGGCATACACAGTGTGGTAAGGCATGGTGAGGCTGCCAGTTCGGACCACAAGGCGGCTGAAAAATATGTGCATGAATTCCAGGAGTACATAGAGGCTGAAGGACTGAAACCTGAACAAGTGTTCAATTGTGACGAAACAGGCCTCTTTTGGAAGAAAATGCCAAAGAGGACCTTCATTACACAAGAGGAAAAGGCAATGCCAGGACACAAGCCTATGAAAGACAGGCTGACCTAATGCTAGCTAATGCTAGTGGGGATTTCAAAGTGAAGCCATTACTAGTGTACCATTCTGAAAATCCCAGAGAGTTCAGGAAAAACACTGTTATGAAGAGTAAATTGTGTGTGTTTTGAAAATCTAATAGTAAGGCATGGGTCACGAGGAATTTTTCACGAGTGGTTCAATGAAGTGTTTGCCCTAGTGTGAAGGAGTATCTCCTGGAAAAGAAATTGGATCTCAAGTGCATGCTAGTAATGGACAATGCACCTGCTCATCCTCCAAACTTGGATGACCTAATTTTCGAGGAGTTTGGGTTCATCACAGTAAAGTTCTTGCCCCCGAATACTACTCCTCTCCTCCAGCCCATGGACCAGCAGGTCATTGCAAACTTTAAAAAACTCTACACAAAAGCAATGTTTCACAGGTGCTTGACTGTGACCACAGACACTCACTTGACCCTAAGGGAATTTTGGAGAGAACACTTCAGCATCCTCCATTGCATAACCTTATAGGTATGGCTTGGGAGGGAGTGACTACCAGAATTTAAACTCTGCCTGGAGAAAATTGTGGCCAGATTGTGTCGACAAGAGGGATTTTGAAGGGTTTGGGACTGACCCTGATGAGCCTATGTCTGTTGTAAAATCAATTGTGGCACTGGGGAGTTCCATGGGTTGGATGTGAGTTTGGAGGATGTGGAACAATTGTGGAAGACCACAACGAAGAGCTCACCACTGAGGAGCTGCAAGAGCTTCAGCAGGAAGAGCAAACAGATCGCAGCTCAGAATCTTGCTGCAGAGGAGGAGGAAGAGAGATGGAAGAAGGTGCCTTCTTCAGAATTAAAGAGATTTTTACTATGTGGGGTAAGATGGAAAGCTTTATGGAGAAACATCACCCTAACAAGGTTTGTTGCAAGCCATGTTGGCAACATGTACAGTGACAAAGTCTTGGGCCATTTTAAGGAAGTGTTAAGAGACGCTAGAAACAGAGCTCTCTCCACAGTTATTTTGCGAGACAGGACTCCAGTGACACTCAAGGTGGTCTAGTGGCATTAAGAAACAGAGAAGACAAGCAACCCCAGAAAAGTAATTGGTACCTGAGGTGTTGCTGGAAGGGGATTCCCCTTCCAAACTATAAACAATCCACTCTCTCTCCTCCTCCAGTCTCCCATACACTAAGAAGAATCTCCAATAAAGGTAAGTGTTATGCTGTTAATGTTTCATTCATCATTTCCCATTGTATTGTGTATGTACTACATGTATATTTCATGTAAAAATTTTTTTGTTTTAATACTTTTGGGTGTCAGGAACAGATTAATTGTATTTACATTATTTCTTATGAGAAAATTGATTCGCAAATCGTAAATTTCGTTTATAGTAGCTCCTCCAGGAACGGATTAATTACGAAAAACGAGGGACCACTGTATATGTACGTCAAACACATTGGCTCATAAGACTATATAACGACAGAAACAGTCAAAGGGTTAACAGTGCAAGTTGGGGCCCTACTATACTCAAAATTCTGTAGATGACAACTACTTTATTAGGATTATTAATCAGGTTAGTAATTAACCCTTTGACTGTTGCAGGCCCCTTTCTGATACTGTCATTCTATGTCGCAGAAGTTTGGGGAAAAAAAAATTTTTTCTTGTGAAAAGATAGAGAATCTTTTCCCGATGTTAATGGCACCAAAAGTACGAAATTTGGCTGAAAACTCACGGAATTATGCTCCCACGAAGTTAGCGGTCTCAGCGACATATATGCATTGGCAATTTCGCCGAATTTGAGACCTGTTTTTGGTGAATTCCATTGTTCCAGTTGACCAAACTCATAGCTATTTCTTTAGAACTCCATTTTTTCTATCAGCTGAGTACAAGAAACCGCCCATTTACCGATTTGAACTACCCAATAAAGTGGTAAGAAATTGGTAATTTCCCCAATTTCACGCAAATTAAAAAAGATGCCATTTCAAAATAGGGTCCAAAATAAACAATGTAGACACTCTTGGCACTAAAATAAACATATCCTCTGTTCATTAGTCACGTCTCTAGGCCCCTCTTATATTACTATTGCTTTCTATTTTGATTTTTTATTCATACTAAAAATACAAAATTTACTGTTATGCTGACTAATGCATTATTGTAAAAATGGTATAAATAATAATCAGTGCACTAGTAAAAGAATATTAGACTCCCCAGTTGATGTGTATTGGACGTGTGGTGTAATTTGCTTACTCATGAACATTGGTAAAAACCGAACATTTCTGCTACTTGGAGCTCAATTTCAAGGTCGTTTTCATTGTGAAAGTAATGAAAATCATCTCTATTTCTGTAATATGTTTTCCATTTTATCACCTGAGACCATAAAAACGAGAATACAACGATAAATACTATACAAAAATACACCTCACAGTAAGCGTTTTAATCCCAAAAAACGGTCAGTTTTTTTTTTTTTTCCTCATTACGCGCTGCATCTGCAGGATTTTTTTTTTATGTGTCACATGCCACACGACCCATTTTCCCCTTCTCTCACATTAGCCACCAGCTTTCTCCTGCTTGATTTGAACCGCAGAATTTAGGGTATAAAACATCAAAACAGGGCACTAAACGTACATAACGAAAA
>NW_026510128.1:0-14854 GCF_026875155.1 Cherax quadricarinatus | reverse complement strand
CAATGGAGGGGGGGATTGGGGTTTTGTACAATTGACTAGGTCCGATACGCACTCCATTTCTATTATCTGTCTCTTTTTTCATTTCAAGGGGAATTCTCACCCTTTTGGGGTGTATTTGGGACTAGAAGCTTCTTGGGGCCCAGTCACTTTTTTTCCCAGAAACAGCACCAAAAAACACTGTAATAATACAAATATTCCAGTGTATGCTTGGATGTTACCGGGAGGCTGGGGGTAAAAAAAGGGCAGGGGCGGCACATGTAGCTGGCTGAGGGCGTACTTGGACGGTCTGGGCCCGAAAATGGGTGAGGGGTTTTTTAATGGTATGCGCGGCAAAAATTTTTGCGTTTAAAAGAAGGGGAATCGGATTAATCGTATGTGATGCCATCTTTATGGGGGGGCCCACTGTATTTCAAAGGACCAAACCCCCGGAACACTTACCTGAAAACTCAGAACTGCAGACGCATTCATCATTTTAAAAACTACAGTTGAAAACATCTTATCCCCCTGAACACCCCGAAACTAATACATGATAACCCCCGGGTGGTTCACTTTACCTCACTCCCCCAAACTGACTATAAACCCAGAAATACTAATTTAATCTTAAAATAATAAATCCTAACTAGTCATAATTTTGCCTATGATACCCCAATATTGTATGGGCCAAAACAAAAGCATTCACATTGCTAAATCAAAAATTATGATGTAGTAAACTTAGCTTTAATAACCATAATCTGAAAGGATTTAATGTTAAAAATTAATCTAAGTCTGCCAAAATCCTAGCCTGCAGGTGTCCAGGGGCCCCCCTGAAATTGTATTTTATAAATGTAAACCAAAAATACCAAAACCTGTAAACCCCCTTTGTAACTCTTATAGAGAATAAACTTGAATTGAATTGAATTAATTGAATTAGGAGGCAAAAATTTAATGAAGTCATTTTCCCCAGAAAGGCGCTCTGCCAAGTCTTGGGATTGTCTAATACCGGGGCACTTAAGGTCTAATTTATTTTCAATTAGGTAATTTTTTACATTGGGAAATGCTTAGTCCGGGGAGTGCCTTTTCCTCCGAAAATGGGGTCCGCTTGGAATTTCTTCCAAACGGCCCTTTTTTCATCGCAATAAACACTTGTTCGGTTAAAAATTTCTTCCTGTTAGTAACCTTGAATTCCTTCACATATTTTTAAGTTGTTTTTTGGGTCCGAAGGGCACCTCACCATGCTTAATCACACTATTATGCCACTACGATTCTTAAAATCTTTAAAACCCAAACCCTTTGCTGGCCTTAAAATTCACTCACATTACCACATTGCAGGCATTTTTTCATTAAATCCTCATGCAATTTTTCCTACCCTTTTCACATATGTTTCCTTGAAGATGCTATCCCCTGCTACTTTTTTTTTTTCCAAACCCCAATAACAGTCTCTAAACATTTTTCAACACTTGCAATCTCTTTTCAAAAACAGACATGCCCTTTTCAAAACAGCTTCCTTGATTGCCTTTTTCCTGTCCACAAAAGTAGCGATGGTTATTGGGGTTTTTTTTAAACAACCTGGCCACCCCGACAAAAACGCACTCCCCTTTCGTACTTTGCAATTATCTCTTTCTTATTTAAATTTGGGGCATTAGCACCCTTTTTCCAAGGTTTTGGCACTGAAGCTTTCTTGGGGCCCATGGTGACTTTTTTTGCAGAAACAACCCTAAAAACACTGTGATAATAGGGAAATTTGTACCGAATATATCTTAATGAGAGCACAGGCTGGCTTGTAAACCTGGATGCAGGGGGCATTCAGGCCCCACATGTGAAGACCCAGACGAATGCATGTGGGGGTTTTTTAAACGAGTGGCGAGGCAAATTTTTTTTTTTTAAAATTATCGAAACCCGGTTTTAAATTTTCCGATGCCATCGTATACCGGGGTCCACTGTACTACGTTAAAGGGACTTTAAAAAGGGGGAAGAAAAAGCAAAGGGGGACTATGAAATTAAAGTTGCTAAGATTCAAAATTTAAAGAAAATTTTTTTTTCCACCCTACAGAAAAAAAGTTAAGATAAAAGGCCCCCTTAAAAATAATTGGGGCATTCACTGAAAAGGAGAATGAAATGGCTCTATTCTTACTAATTATTTTCTCTCGGTTTTACCGGGAAGACCTGACAAATCCCAGAAATTAAATTTTTTTATAGGGGGCCTGAAGATGATAAATTATGAAATTCACAGTCATTTCCCGAAATGGTTATCAAACAGATAGCCCGGGTTTTAAAGCAAAATAAATCCCCGGGCTAGAACTTTTTTCAAGGGTTTTTAAAAGATGAAAATTTGGAGCTTTGTGAACCTTTGACTAATTTTTTTATATTTCTTTTCAAACATGTGGTTGTCTGATATGTGGAAGAGGCAAATGAATTTCCCCTTTTTTTTTAAAAGCGGGGGAAAATCGCTCCCGTAAAATTACCCCCAATAACCAAACCCCAAAATTGTAGGCAAATTACTAGGTCATAATACTGACAATATAAGAACCTCTCGATAAGCCAGCTTGTTTAAAGAACTAAAGGGGGGTTTAACGGGGGCCTTTCCTGCCTAAAGCAGGAACGGCCCCCCGGAATCAACGGGGAAAGCGGGGCCCACCCGCTTTCTCCCCTTGATTTTAAGCCCCTAGAATTTTGGCGTTTAATAAGCGGAAACTTGGCTCGTAAAAATATACATATGGACAAAACAGTCACAGGGTTTTAATAATGAGAATACTTCATATACAATGAGTAAATACAAAATGATCATTTGAATGAAGAAGACCAAAACCAGAAAGATTTTGATTAAAAAGGTAATGTTGAAAATAATTCTTGGGCAATAAAGCAACAATGGGAAATTTACATATACGTAAAAAGAAATAGATTCATTAAAAAAAGTAATTCGTACAAAAAAATCCCACACATAGGAAGGGGAACGATAAAAACACGAACCAAAATTGGACCATTTACAAGTCACACTGTGATTGAAAAAAGGTTTTTCCAATTTTTTTTGCTATTGAGGTTATTTATGTATTGTTTTTACACGGTATTTTGCCTTTTTTTTCTTTTAACCTTAAACTATCCAAAAGTTAAACAACGTTCACTTGCATATGCTGAAATTTTGGTTTTTTTTTTTTTTTAAAGAAGAGTGCATTTTTTCCCGGGGATCCCCCAACTTTGTCATACGCACACACTGAGTGCACAGATCTTCTCTCATGTCTTGGCAACTCAGGTTTACATGGCAAGGTTGAAAGCATGCAAAAATAAAATGAGATCTATGATTGGACGTATACACTAAATGTTGCCGTGTTTTGGGACATTTAAGGGTTTAAACATATCGAGACTGATGCATATAATAATTTAATAAATTAGTCAAGGAAAAAGGAAACTTGAGGAAACTGTTTTTACCCTTTTTTTTTGATGAATCTTATCTGTAAATTGAGATATTCCCCTCCAGTGTATCTGGAGAGGGTTTTGGTCGCTCCTCCCCCATGCCAAATATAACATCAAACGTTCTTTCCCCAAAACGCACAACAACTCTCTCCATCATTGGCCATCTGAGAAAAAAAAAAAAATTTCTTACAAATACAGGGAAAATACAGCAAGTGAAAGTATTAAGTTTTAAAATTTTGGCTCCCAGGACCACTCTTAATAACCTACATCGTCAGTTACCTTCTGACAATCATTTTCTGGTACTAGTATTTATCCCGCCTACTCACAATACCACAAATATATTCATATTAATTTTAAAATAGTGAGCGACATACAATTCAGGGGATGATATTTTGAGATAATTACCCCCCCTATCACATCTCTTCTGATTATACCACTAACAGTAAAAATTTTTACACCCCTTTTACTTGCCTCAACCTTCCAAAAAAGGATAAGGAAAATTGTATGAATAGATAAAAAAATAATACAAATTTTATATAACCCCTTATAAATTTAAAAACAAACAAAAAAAAAAAAATTACAAAGTACAGTGGACCCCCCCTTAATGAACTTTTCACTCAAAGTATTTCAAGTGCCATACTGCCGAATTTTTTCCCATAAGGAATATTGTGAAGTGATTTTTCCCTTTCGACCCCCAAAATACACTACAAAAGCACTTAATAAATACATTACATAATTGGGGCGATTCAGAGGTATGTTTGCGGGGGGCCACGTATTAAAAACTAGATTTAAAAAACCCCTTTACTGTCACAACCCCCAACCTGAGGTGCCCGGTGTTCAAAATTTAAAAAAAAAAAAAAATTTGTTTTTCTTAGAATGATAGAGAATCTTTTCCCATTGTAAAGACACCAAAAAAAAAAAGAAATTTGTGGAAAAGATGGGAAATTTCGCTCTTCGAAGTTAGTGACCTTGGGTTTTTAGAAATCGGCGATTTTGCCCACTTTGACCCTATTTTTTTTCTAATTCCCTTTTTTTCACTCGGCCCAAAATCATAGCTAATTCGTAGAACTTTATTTTTTTCTATCGATTGGTACAAGAAACTCCCATTTGCCAATTTAACTACCCAATAACGTGGTAAACTTGCAATTTGGCCCAAATTTTACGAAAATTAAAAAAAATTTACAATTTCAAAATAAGCCAAAAAAACAATCAAACATTCCTGGCTCAAAAAAAAATTTTCTTTTTTTCATCAGACTCTCCAGGGCCCCCCTGTATTACTCTTTCTTTCTATTTTTTAATTTTTTTTAAACAAAAAAAAAAAAATTTATATTATGCAGTACCCCCTACTGTAAAAATTATAAAAAACATCAACCCATTCATGACTGATATTAGAATGGGGAGTTGGACATTTATTGGAAATGATGTAATTAGTTTACTTTTGAACATCGGCAAAAATCAAACATTTCCCCTACTTTGAGCTCCATTTCCAGGTTTTTTTTATAGTAAAATCAATCAAAATCATCTCTCTTTCTATAATATGTTTTCCATTCTATCAAATGAGATGAAGAAAGCGAGAATACATCCATAAATACTATACGAAAATAGACCACAAAGTCGGCATTTTAATTAAAAAAAGCGGTCGGAGTTTTTTTTTCTCATTATGCACTGCGTGCTCCAGGATTTTTTTATGCGGTGCACACTGACCACACAGACCCATTCTCTCACATGTGGGCCTACCAGCTTTCTCCTTCTTGATTTGAAGCTGCTAGAATTTATGAGTATACAGTGGACCCCCGGTTAACGAACTTTTTTCATTCCAGTAGTATGTTCAGGTGCCAGTACTGACCGAATTTTTTCCCATAAGGAATATTATGAAGTAGATTAGTCCATTTCAGACCCCCAAACATACACGTACAAACGCACTTACATAAATATACTTACATAATTGGTCACATTTGGAGGTGATCGTTAAGCGGGGGTCCACTGTATATAAGTCAAACACGGTACCTCGTAAGACGTATATATACGGCCGCGACAGTCAAAGGGTTAATAGTGAGGGTGAGAAGTACAGAAAGCTGAGGATGTTGCACTTTAGATTCTAATTTAAATTATGTCTGAACACTTCTGGCAAGACAGTTATTAAGTGAATGAAAATGAGTCTCCTTTTTATTTTAGGTCACTCTAGCTTGGAGGTAGGGAGATGGACAGGGTGTTAAACCTACATATAATACATGTACAAGGTATATTAGTACTCCAACTGCTTGCTAAAACTAAAGTTTAACTGCATTCTCTTAACCATTCATGTCATTCTTGTTTATATATAGCTTACATTCTCTATTACTCTTCTATTTTGTTCATTAATTAGTTTGCCAGAGTGACTTGCACACCACATTTTTTACAAACATCTTTCTAATAGAGTTAGAGCAAAGGAAGGAACAGCAATAACATTGAAGGATAAGTTATGGCAGGAAAAGAGGGAATACAAATGTATAAATTCAAGGATTATGTGGGTAAAATAAGGGTTGGATGTGAAAAGTGGATTATAGTAAGTGTTTATGCCCCTGGAGAAGAGAGAAATGTAGGGGAGAGAGAGAGATTTTGGGAAATGTTGAGCGAGTGCATAGGGAGTTTCAAACCAAGCGAGAGAGTACTTGTGGTTGGGGATCTCAATGCTAAAGTGGGTAAAAATGTTGAGGAGTGAGTAGTAGGTCACTTTCGGGTGCAGAAAGAGGTTAGATAATAAATAATACATATTTTATGAAAAAAGAATAAACAAATATACAAGGCATGATATAGCATGTAATGAAAGTAGTTTGTTAGATTATGTATTGGTGGATAAAAGGTTGATGGGTAGACTTCAAGATGTACATGTTTATAGAGGGGCAATGGATATATCGGATCATTATTTAGTTGTAGCTACAGTTAGAGTAAGAGGTAGATGGGACAAAAGGAAAATGGCAACAGCAAGTAAGAGAAAGGTGAAAGTGTATAAACTAAGGGAGGAGGAAGTTAGGGTGAGATATATGCAACTATTGGCAGAAACGTGGGCTAGTGCAAGTATGGGTAGTGGGGGGTGAAGAGGGATGCGATAGTTTTAAAAATACAGTATTAGAATGTGGGGCAGAAGTTTGTGGTTATAGGAGGGTGGGTGAAGGAGGAAAGAGAAGTGATTGGTGGAATGATGAAGTAACGGGTGTGGTAAAAAGAGAAAAAGGTAGCTTATGAGAGGTTTTTACAAAGCAGAAGTGATATGAGAAGAGCAGAGTATATGGAGAGTAAAAAAAAGGCGGAGAGAGCAGTGAGAGAGTTCAAAAGGAGAGCAAATGACAGAGTCGGAGAGGCAATGTCAAAAATTTTTGCTGAGAAAAAGAAAATTTTTGGAGTGAGATAAACAAGTTAAAAAGTCTAGGGAATGAATGGATTTGTCAGTTAAAACAATAGGGAGTTATTTTGATGGAGAGCTGGAGGTATTGGGTAGATGGCGGGAATATTTTGAGGAACTTTTAAATGTTGATGAAGAAAGGGAAGCAGTAATTTCATGCACTGGCCAGGGAGGTATAACATCTTTCAGGAGTGAAGAAGAGCAGGATGTAAGTGTGGGGGAGGTGCATGAAGCATTACGTAGAATGAAAGGGGGTAAAGCAGCTGGAACTGATGGGATCATGACAGAAATGTTAAAAGCAGGGAGGGATATAGCGTTGGAGTGGATGGTATTTTTGTTTAATAAATATATGAAAGAGGGGAAGGTACCTAGGGATTGGCAGAGAGCATGTATAGTTCCCTTATACAAGGGAAGGGGGACAAAAGAGATTGCAAAAATTATAGGGGAATAACTTTACTGAGCATACCAGGTAGGAGTGAGGAAGAGCCAGTTGTGAGTGTGGGAGAAGTTCGTGAGGCAGTAGGTAAAATGAAAGGGGGTAAGGCAGCCGGGATTGATGGGATAAAGATAGAAATGTTAAAAGCAGGTGGGGATATAGTTTTGGAGTGGTTGGTGCAATTATTTAATAAATGTATGGAAGAGGGTAAGGTACCTAGGGATTGGTAGAGAGCATGCATAGTTCCTTTGTATAAAGGCAAAGGGGGTAAAAGAGAGTGCAAAAATTATAGGGGGATAAGTCTGTTGAGTATACCTGGCAAACTGTATGGTAGAGTTATTATTGAAAGAATTAAGGTAAGACGGAGAATAGGATAGCAGATGAACAAGGAGGCTTTAGGAAAGGTAGGGGGTGTGTGGACCAGGTGTTTACAGTGAAACATATAAGTGAACAGTATTTAGATAAGGTAAAGAGGTCTTTGTGGCATTTATGGATTTGGAAAAGGCGTATGACAGGGTGGATAGGGGGGGAATGTGGCAGATGTTGCAGGTGTATGGTGTATGAGGTAGGTTACTGAAAACAGTGAAGAGTTTTTAACGAGGATAGTGAGGCTCAAGTTATAGTATGTAGGAAAGAGGGAAATTATTTCCAGTAAAGTAGGCCTTAGACAAGGATGTGTGATGTCACCATGGTTGTTTAATATATTTATAGATGGGGTTGTAAGAGAAGTAAATGCGAGTGTCTTGGCAAGAGGCTGGAGTTAAAAGATAAGAATCACACAAAGTGGGAGTTGTCACAGTTGCTCTTTGCTGATGACACTGTGCTCTTGGGGGATTCTGAAGAGAAGTTGCAGAGATTGGTGGATGAATTTGGTAGGGTGTGCAAAAGAAGAAAATTGAAAGTGAATACAGGAAAGAGTAAGGTTTGAGGATAACAAAAAAATTAGGTGATGAAAGATTGAATATCAGATTTTGGAGGGAGAGAGTATGGAGGAGGTGAATGTATTCAGTATTTGGGAGGGACGTGTCACGGGATGGGTCTATGAAAGATGAGGTGAATCATAGAATTGATGAGGGGAAAAGGGGGAGTGGTGCACTTAGGAGTCTGTGGAGACAAAGAACTTTGTCCTTGGAGGCAAAGAGGGAATGTATGAGATATAGTTTTACCAACGCTCTTATATGAGTGTGAAGCATGGGTGATGAATGTTGCAGCGAGGAGAAGGCTGGAGGCAGTGGAGATGTCATGTCTGAGAGCAATGTGTGGTGTGAATATAATGCAGAGAATTCGTAGTTTGGAAGTTAGGAGGAGGTGCGGGATTACCAAAACTGTTGTCCAGAGGCTGAGGAAGGTTGTTGAGGTGGTTCGGACATGTGGGAGAGAATGGAGCGAAACAGAATAACTTCAAGAGTGTATCAGTCTGTAGTGGAAGGAAGGCGGGGTAGGGGTAGGCCTAGGAAAGGTTGGAGGGAGGGGGTAAAGGAGGTTTTGTGTGCGAGGGGCTTGGACTTCCAGCAGGCATGCGTGAGCATGTTTGATAGGAGTGAATGGAGACAAATGGTTTTTAATACTTGACGTGCTGTTGAAGTGTGAGCAAAGTAACATTTATGAAGGGGTTCAAGGAAACCGGCAGGCCGGACTTGAGTCCTGGAGATGGGAAGTAGAGTGCCTGCACTCTGAAGGAGGGGTGTTAATGTTGCAGTTTAAAAACTGTAGTGTAAAGCACCCTTCTGGCAAGACAGTGATGGAGTGAATGATGGTGAGAGTTTTTCTTTTTTGGGCCACCCTGCCTTGGTGGGAATTGGCCAGTGTGATAATAAATAAAAAAAAATAACCAGGTAAAGTGTACGGTAGGGTTATTATTGAAAGAATTAGAGGGAAGACAGAGAGTAGGATTTCAGATGAGAAAGGAGGCTTTAGAGTGGGTAGGGGATGTGTAGATCAAGTGTTTACATTGAAGCATATATATGGAGAGAGTTTATCTGGAGAGAGTTCCGGGGGTCAACGCCCCCGCGGCCCGGTCTGTGACCAGGCCTCCTTAGGTCAGTGTCCCAGGATGCGACCCACACCAGTCGACTAACACCCAGGTACCCATTTTACTGATGGGGAACATAGACAACAGGTTGAAAGAAACACGTCCAATGTTTCTACTCTGGCTGGGAATCGAACCCAGGCCCTCACCGTGTGAAGCGAGAGCGTTAACCACCAGGCCACCAGAGCCCTATATGTGAACAGTATTTAGATAAAGGTAGGGAAGTTTTCACTGCATTTATGGAATTAGAAAAGGAATATGACAGTGGACAGAGAAGCAATGTGGCAGATGTTGCAAGTGAATGGAATAGGTAGTAAGTTACCAAATGCTGTGAAGAGTTTTTATGAGGATAGTGAGGCTCAGGTTAGGGTGTGTAGGAGAGAGGGAGATTTCTTCCCAGTAAAAGTAGGTCTTAAACAGGGATGTGTTACATCACTATGGTTGTTTAATCCTTTGACTGTCACAACCCCAAATCCTGAGGTGTCTCCTGGTGTCGCAAAATATTTGAAAAAAAAAAAAAAAATATTTTTCTTATGAAATTATAGAAAATCTTTTCCCGATGGTAATGACGCCAAAAGTATGAAATATGATGGAAAACTTATGGAATTACGCTCTTACAAACTTAGCGAACTCAGCGATATTTACGAATCGGCAATTTCGCCCACTTTGAGCCCTATTGTCGGCTAATTCCCTTCTTCCAGTCGACCAAGCTCATAGGTATTTCTTTAGAACTCCATTTGTTCTATCAAATGAGTACAAGAAACTGCCCATTTACCGATTTCAACAACACATTAAAGTGGTCAAAAATTGACAATTTGGCCACTTTCATGCAAATTAAAATATATGCCAATTTCAAAATAGGGTCCAGAATGAACAATACAGACATTCCTGGCTCTAAAAATAACATTTTGTTTGTTCATCAGTCACATCTCCAGGCCCCTCTGATATTACTCTTGCTTTCTATTTTGAATTTTCATTCAAACAAAAAATAGAAGATTTACTCCTATGCAGACTATTGCAATATTGTAATAATTGCATAATGTCAACCCATGCATGACTGCATATTAGAATGGCTAGTTGGACATTTATTGCACACTGACTCTTAAACATTGGCAAAAATCAAACATTTTCCCTACTTTGAGCTCCATTTCAAGGCCCTTCTCATAGTAAAACCAATCAAAATCACCTACATTTCTACGTGTTTTCCATTCTATCAAATGTGGCTACAAAAACAAGAATATAACCATAAAAACTATACGAAAATACACCTCAAAGTCGGCGTTTTAATCCAAAAACACAGGCGGAGTTTTTTTTCTTATTATGCTTTGCTTGCTGCAGGATATTTTTTATACTGCGCACACTGACCACAAAATCCCATTCTCTCACATGTGGGCCTACCAGCTTTCTCCCACTTGATTTGAAGCCGCTAGAATTTTGAGTATACAGTGGACCCCCGGTTAACGATTTTAATCCGTGCAAGAGGGCTCATCGTTATGCGAAATAATCGTTATGCGAATGAATTTTCCCCATAAGAAATAATGGAAATAAAATTAATCCGTGCAAGACGCCCAAAAGTATGAAAAAATTTTTTTTTTACCACATGAAATGTTAATTTTAATACACACAAACTGAAAAAGGGGAAATGCACATTAAATGACACTTACTTTTATTGAAGATCTGGTGATGATTGATGGGATGGGAGGAGGGGAGAGAGTGTGTTAGTGTTTAGAAGGGGAACCCCCTTTCCCATTAGGACTTGAGGTAGTAAGCCCCCTTTTTCTGGGGTTACTTCCCTTCTTCTTTTAATGCCACTGGGGCCAGCTTCAGAGTCACTGGACTTCTTTCGCACAAGATATCTGTCCATAGTGGCCTGTACCTCTCGTTCCTTTATGACTTGCCTAAAGTGTTTCACAACATTGTCAGTGTAATAATCCCCAGCACGGCTTGCAATAGTTTGTGTGAGGGTGATTTTCATCCATGAAGGTTTGCACTTCAAGCCACTTAGCACAGATTTCCTTTATCTTTGTAGTAGGCAACTTCTTCAATTTCTCTGTCCCCTCCTCTGAACCATTTTCCCCCAGGTCTGGCCTCTTGCTCTTGAAGTTGATCTATCAGCTCATCAGGGGGTTAGTTCTTCTTGTCCTCCTCCACCAACTCTTCCACATCCTCCCCACTAACCTCCAACCCCAAGGACTTTCCCAATGCCACAATGGATTCCTAACTGGCACAGGATTCTCAGGGTTAGCCTCAAACCCTTCAAAATCCCTTTTGTCTACACATTCTGGCCACAGTTTTTTCCCAAGCAGAGTTCAAGGTCCTCTTATCACTTCCTCCCAAGCCTTACCTATAAGGTTTTACACAATTGAGGATATTAAAGTGATCTCTCCAAAACTCTCTTAGAGTCAGTTGAGTTTCTGAGGTCATTACAAAGCACCTTTCAAAAAAGAGCTTTTGTGTACAGTTTCTTGAAGTTGGAAATAACCTGCTGGTCCATGTCCAGTATAGTAAACCAGTTACCCAGTCTCAGTAGTAAATAACCTCTCAGTAGTAGTAACCAGTTACCAGTCTCAGTAGTAGTAACCATTACCAGTACCGTCTGACTCAGAGACGGTTGATCGTTGAGTCAGACGGTACTGGTAACTGGTTACTACTACTGAGACTGGTAAAATGGGGTTTCTACTACTGAGACATGGGCTGCAGGAGAGGAGTGGTATTAGGAGGCAAAACTTCACCTTAATGAAGCTCATGTCCCCAAAAGTCGCTCGCCAGTCTTGTTAGGAAAGACCAGGGGCATTGTCTAACACCAGGAGGCACTTAAGTTCTAATTTCTTTTCAGTTAGGTAATTTTTCACATTGGGGGCAAATGCATGGTGTAACCAGTTATAGAAAAAAATTTCCCCAGTGACCCATGCCTTACTGTTTGCCCTCCACAGCACACACAAATTATCCTTGAGGACATTCTTTTGCCTGAACGCTCTGGGGGTTTCAGAGTGATACACTAATAAAGGCTTCACTTTGCAATCCCAGTAGCATTGGCACACATCAACAAAGTAAGCCTGTCTTTCATAGGCTTATGTCCTGGGAGTGCCTTTTCCTCCTGAGTAATGTAGGTCCTGCTTGGATTTTTTTCCAGAACAGGCCTGTTTCATCACAATTAAAAACTTGTTCAGGTTTCAGTCCTTCAGTTTCTATGTACTCCCTTTAATTCCTGCAATATTTTTCAGCCCCTTTGTGGTCCGAACTGGCAGCCTCACCATGCCTATCACACTATGGATGCCACTACGCTTCTTAAATCTCTCAAACCAACCTTTGCTGGCCCTTTAAATTTTACTCACATCATCACTAGTTGCAGGCATTTTTTTAAAATTTAAATCCTCATGCAAAATTCCTAGCCTTTTCACATATGATCGCTTGAGAGACGCTATCTCCTGCTATCTGTTTTTCATTTATCCACAACCAATAAGAGTCTCTCAACACTTCCATCACTTGCGATCTTTGTTTCGAAAAAAACAGTTGAACCTTTGGCAAGAACAGCTTCCTTGTTTCTTTCTGGTGCCCACAATAGTAGCGATGGTTGATTGGGGTTTCTTGTACAGCTTGACTAGGGCGGCTTTTACGCACTCCACTTTCATACTTATCAATTATCTCTTTCTTCATCTCTATAGTAATTCTTACCCTTTGAGGTGTAGGGTTGGCACTAGAAGCTTTCTTGGGGCCCATGGTCACTTATTTTCCAGAAACAGCACCGAAAATACTGTAATAATACGAAATATTCCGAGTGTATGCTTGGATGTTACCGCGGAGGCTGGCTGGTAAACAATGGGACGGGGCGGCACATGTGAGGCTGGCTGAGGGCACATTGGACGCGTCTCGGACGAAAATCGGTAAGCGGGTTTTTAATCGGTATGCGCGGCAAAAATTTTGCGATAAAAGTAATCGTTATGCGGAAAAATCGCTATGTGATGCCATCGTTATGCGGGGGTCCACTGTACATACATCAAACACGTTGGCTTGCAAGACATATATATACGACGGAAACAGTCAAAGGGTTAATATACAGTGGACCCCCGCCATTCGGCAGCAGCGACTTTCGTGAAATCTGACTTTCAGCAAGTTTTTTTTGGCAAAAGTTAGCTTCACGATTCGTGATTAGACTTGTGATTGGGCGCCCGAAAAACCGTCAAAAAAGTGGAAAGGTTATTGTTGGTGTGGATTACCCAAAAACAGTTAGCAGGAGATAGTATTATGCAGTCAATAATATGTCAAAAGGAAAGGAAAGTTGCATGAAAACTCATGAAAAAAATCCCGAAACGAGGGTGATCTTTGATTTTAAGGGGCCAGCAAAGGTTGGTTTGAAAAATTTAAGAAGTTGTGGCATACACAGCGGGTAAGACAAAACAGGCCTTTTTTGAAGAAAATCCCAAGAGGCCCTACATCATACGGGGGAAAATGGCACTCCCAGGAACAAGCCTATGAAAACAGGCTCTCTCATGTTTTGTAGAAATGCTAGTGGGGATTGAAAAGTGAAGCCTTTACGGTGTACACTCTGAAAATCCCAGGGGTTTTTAAAAAAAACGTGTTGTCAAGAGTAATTTGTGTTTTTGGTAGGCAAACAATAAGGCAGGGTCACAAGGAAAATTTTCCTTGTTTGGGTTTAAAACTCACTCCAAAAATTTTTTTCTTCTTTTCTTTAAAATTTCTTGCAGTGCCCTCCCCTCATCATCTCTTCCTTCTGCACTCTCTCATACTCTCTTCCCCTTTTTTTGCTTCACAATACTTGCTCTTTTTATAACACTTCTGCTTTGAAAAACCTCTCAAAGCACCTTTTCTCTTTACACACCCTTTATTCTATTCCACAATCACTCCCCCTTCCCCCGCACCCACCCCCCTATAAACCCCAAATTTTGCCCCACATTCTAATACTGCTTTTTTTAAAATTTTCCAACCCTTTCCAAACCCCCCCCCCCCCTTATTTATACTTGCACTAGCCCCCCTTTTTGCCAAATTGCTTACATCTCACCCAAAAACCCTTCCTCCCTTAGTTTATATTTTCACTTCTCCCCTTTTGTGTTCTTTCATTTTTCCCCTTTTCCCATCACCCTTACTCTAACTGTAGCAAACTGATATTATCCATATATCAGTTGTCCCCTTAAAAAGGTACATCCTGGACCTACCATCACCCCTTTATCCACCAATACTAATTAACAAACTACTTTTTTTATGTGCATATCATACCTTGAATATTTATTTTCCCTTTTTTATAAAAAATATATTTCTTATTACCAACCTTTTCTACACATAGCTAAATTTAAACCCTTTACTTCGAAACCCTAAACCCGAAGTGCTCCCGGGGTTGAAAAATATTTGAAAACAAAAAATTATTTTTTTTTTTTGAAAATTTAAGTTTTTTTTCTGATTTTTTTAGTCCAAAAAAATTTTTGCCATCAGTACTTACCGAGATTGGAGGCTGAAGTTGTCAAAAATGACCTGACGGCAACAGCGGGACTGCCGCTCACCCTAAAATTTTTGGGTTTTCTTTTTTCGAAGGTTTCCCTTTTTTTTTTTTTCACTATTTTTTTTTTTCACATAACTTGTTGGCCCGTGAGACCAAAAATGGTGC
>NW_026510127.1:0-14185 GCF_026875155.1 Cherax quadricarinatus | reverse complement strand
GACATACCATTCATTTGCCACCCATACAGTCTTCATTGGGGATGCCATAACAGTCCCTGATAATGTTTGGCAGGAGAACATTCATTGTGGCGTTGCTTAAAGATCCTCTAACCAGCTCAATGCAGACAGTATTTATGCGCCGGTACATTTCCGGTCGCCATCTTGGTGCTAAGCTGTTTTCCTCCCCAGGTGGCGTGCAAGAGAAACCTGTAAAAGCGTCCTCTCTCCCCGCAGGTCGAGAGACGAATGTGATGGAAGTAGTGAGTAGAGCGATGGGTAGGATGCGCGGGTGGAGGGCTGGGGATGTAACATTGCAGCAGAGGGTGGTGGTAGTAAATACACTTGTCAGTTACAGTAAAGTGTGGGGCGTGGCAGAAATATATCCCCTGAGGTCGTGTTGATATTCAGGAACTGGATGAGGGTGGTTTTGAGGTAATGTGTTGGGGTTATGGGAAGCCATGGCTGCGGAAGGAGGTGGTGAGATGGGCGTGCGGCAGGGTGGGCTGGGTCTTATACCTTTGGACACACGAGTGAAGGCAGTGTATGTGAAGCAGCGATACTTGAGGGTGGGAGGGGAGAGGGGTAGAAGGGTGGGAGAGGTCATGAAGGATGTGCAAAAATGGTGGAAGGGAAAGGCACTACTGGAGTGTGAAGATATGGTGCGAAATTTGTTGGCAGTAAGGGAAGCAAAAAAAGTAAGGGTAAGTAGGCTTGGGAGGACAGGTTGGCAGGGTACAGTGATACAGGGAGTAGCTACATACCCAATGCATGATTGGAGGGGCATTTGGGAAGACTTTCGGAAGATCAGATTAAAGCCAAGGGTTCGTGAAGTGGTTTATAGATTCTTTATGGGAATTCTAGCTACAAGGTCAGTGCTATATAGAATGGGTTATGTAGGTGCTGGCACTTGTTTGCATTGTGAGGAAGAGGAGACGGCTTTTCATGCCATATATTTTTGTGAAAACTTGGGTTTTGTAAGGGCATGGTTAGCGAGAGTTCTGGGTATTGTGGGCGGAGGGGGAGAAACATTTCGACTTTGAGGGCTTTGCATTTTGATGTGGGAGGGTTTCCAAGGACATTCGGAGGGCAGTGATGTATGTAGTGGCAGATTTTTTGTATGTGTCTTGGTGCATGCGGGAGGTGGGGGGTGAATATAGGGTGCAGGCGCTAGCGGCGAGTGTGTATCGTACAGTATGCAGAAATAGGCTACTATATGGGAGGTTGTGGGTAAATAGTTTTCCCTTGGGTTATCGTAATCTGTCGGTAGGTGTAATGTTAGGGTTGGGTGTAGTTTAGAGCTGGATTGGGCTGGTTCTCCCTAAACTGGCATTCTTGTTCTTTTTTGAGATTAGTGGAGGATGGAAGGTGGAATAAAAGTGTGTGGTAGTGGAACATATGGGTGTAAAGTAGTTAGGATGAGGGGGGGCGTAGGGGGGGGTGAACTGGTGACATTTGGTTAAGAGACAGGGGTTTTATGACTTTCGACGTCAGGTACGAACTTGAGCATGGAAGGGAACGTGAGTTTGTGTTTTTTTAATACAGATAGCATGGGGTCAGGGGATGGCAGGGGGTGGCTTTCTAAAGTGTCTTTTGCCAGGTTGGTTTTGTTAACGATTGAGGTAGTACTGCCCGGTACATGTTTTATTAGGAGCCATAAATTATATTGTGTAACTTAGTGCATGACATAGTAAGTCTGATATTGCTCTGGAACATTGTTAATAAATATATATATCTTGTTGAACATAATACATAAAAAAATGGGAATATGTATTAGTGAGTGAGTTACAATTTCTAGTGTACTGTTACCATATTAGTTGGTATTCTTCACTTTGTCAAATAATTACTATCTATATATTGTTATAAGTTATTTATGTTAGTTCTTATTTTATACGTTTTAAGTGAACAAATGTAAGATGTTGTGACGTCTAGTGCAAGTGGCATTTATCTTGCACTGGGGAAAAGGGGAAGTGTAAAGTAAATATGATTGGATCATAACGAAATGTCATTGGATATATGTACACTGTATTTAGAAGACGGGAAGGATTGTGAGGATTGTCAATATATGTATTAATTCTTATGTAAATTTCATGGAACTCAGGGTGATAATAATGTACACCTATTAGTCGGATGATAAGTATTGATATTATTATGCTTATTGTAATATAATTTGATTGATGAAATGTATAATCTGGTTTTTAGCTTTGGAGTAAAGAGATGAAAATCATAGGGGATAGGGGATATTTTGTAAGCACAAAGATGAATCAGCAGTATGTATTTAGAATATGTAACAATTTTATTTTTCTGTTGCGGAGACGATAAGGGGTTCTCAAATTCCTTTATGTTATTGTACTTTAATGTATTTTTAAATTCAATGACTGATGGAGGTTATGAGTGGTGACGGCAGACACAGTTACTAGGCATGTGGGGGGGGGGGTGAAGAGTCAGCGGTAGTGTATTAAATCCACCACCGTACACGATATTGATTGTTATCATGGGGTATATGAGGGTTAGGGTGTGGATTGGTTTCTTTGGTGGATGTGTGCCATCATGTTCAGACTTTTCTTGTATTATAGTCAGCCTTTTAGATGGCTGGATTGTGTTTATACATGTCAATGATGTCCTTTGCCAATAAATGTATAAGAGATGTAAATGAGTTACTCAGGGGGAAGTGGTATGTTTTTTCAAAGGGGGGGGGGATTTGAAAAGTTTACTGGGTAGGACTATCGTTTTTATTTTTAAGACCATTTTTCACGGGGAAGCCGGTAAAAAAGTGTGTTGTTTGGAGTGCGCACCGTTCTGAGTTATTATATAAGTGCTTTTTTGGTTTTTTTGGGTAGTCACTGCAGATTTCTTTTTCTGCCGTATTTTTTAAAATGAATATGTACCCATTTTTTTTTGCCCTGAGTTTTAAAAAAATATAAAAAAAAAATAAAGATAGAAGCAAATTTGATAAAGAATTGGGTTGCATTTATTTATTTTTAACTTATCCGTGTATCTATTTAGGACATTTTAAAAGCTTCGGACAGATATAGTATTGGTTATAGTTGTTATAATCCATTCGCTCCCCTGACCAGGGTGAGAGGCGGTTGTGCTCTCCCCCCCTCTGCTGTTTCAGGCGAGTACCCCAGTTCGTAAACATTTCTTGAGTAGTGAGGAGTGTGCTGCCTTTTTTCCCAAACATGGCGCTGCAAAGCAACCGCACAACATGTTTGCGTTGAGTTGCCCCGGGGGCTGCACGGGACCCCGTGGATTTGTTACCGGCGTTTATCCGTGATACTAGGGTTTTCGCAAAAAGAGATTGTGGGTAGCACTTAAGGGGACGACAGGATTTTGTTAAAATGACGTCGAAATGTTACGGAAGCATGGGGGAAAATTATAAGAGCCATTATAGCCGCAATTCGCTGTATCAGTACGTTTCTTGATGTATAAAGTATAACAGGGGTTAAAAACAAGAATGTCCCTTTTGAAGCGACTGTTTTTTAAAAAAGATGAACTACTATTATGGACGGTTTCATAGGCCCTTGCAGGTCGGTGGGCCGCTGGATTTTATCGGGAATTTGGAGGGAACATTTCGGGCAAAAATGCCTACGCCACCCCATACCGTCCTTTTTATGCTGCAAGCATTCGAACTCAAGTATATGGACATAGCGGGGAACGTCGTACGTGTCGGCTGTGTGGGTGTATGCCCACATAGGGGCCGTGTGGTAAGGTCGGGGAATCTCCAAATAGCAACAGCAACCCCGGGGAAAAGAAGTCGGGAATTTGAGGGAGGAAAAAGTCTTATGCTCCCCCTTCGACAACGGACATCTTGGAGTAAAAGGGGGAAAAAAAGCGCAGGGGTGCTTTGGGGGGGATGCAAAACGGGAAAAGAATCACCGTCATGGACAAAAATAAAGTATTGGAAGAGACCCCCCCTTGGGGGGGAAGAGGTGTAGCGGCTTTTTAGTAAAGGCCTGGATTTTTTTTTAGACGGTCGATCGTCAACCATTGGAGGATCCAGGGGGCAATTTTGGGATCGGTTGAACATCATGGTGAGGCGAAGGAGGGAAGCATTGAGTCTAGTGGCGCAGGTATGACGGTAAATGTAGCAAAGTGGAGGTGCATCACGTGTACAAAAAAATCCCAATGCAGGTGGGGGTAGGACGCAAAGCGAAACTGCCCCCCCTCAGACCAACGACTGTTATCTGCCAAAGGCCAGAAAAAAGTCTGGGGGGAAATTTTACAGAGGACGGGAACAGGAATCCACGAAACAAGGGTTTATCAAGGGGGTTTCCCCAAAAAAAGGGGGGGGGGGTAGAGGTGGTGTAAAATGTAAAAGTGAAAGTCTATCCCTAAAAACAAAAGGAAAACCCCATTAATTTTTTAAAGGTTTTGACAAAAATATTAACGGTTTGAGACTGGGGGGGAAGCGAAAAGTGGTTTAATGAATTTTTGGTGCGTTAATTTGGATTGGTTTTTACCAAGAACCAATTTACAGAATTGGTATGAGTTAAAAAATGGGGGTTATGATGTGATATGGTTTTGCGACGAGGTTAAAGGGGCGCGCCTTCGGGTAAGGAAAAAAGCCCTTTTGTAGTAGCCATAGTGAAAGGGGGGAGGGGGGGGATTAGGGTGGATGGTTTTATGGGGGTAGGGGCACAAAAATTTTTTGTATGTTATGGGCCCCGGCCGAGGGAGATGTACGATTTTAAAATCTTTTGTACAAGATGTATTAGTATTTTAAATTACGTAGTTTACCAAAGTAGCGTAATGGGGGGCGACTGGAATTGTGTAATACGACGAAAAGATGTGGGCCTCGAGGAGCAGGTTTTTTGCTTTGGGATTCCGGGAGATTTTTGACGAGTGTGGGTTTAAATGGATGTTTTGGGGGGGGGGGGATGGGGGAGCATACTTTTTAGACGAGATTATGCGGCAGATTGGTAAAAATTTTTCGTGTCTGTGCGGTTAACAGTCGGGAGTGAATGTGATAAATGTGGTTTTTTCGGATCATAGAGGGTTGAAAGGATGTAAAATTTTTGAGGGTGTCCCTAAAAGGGGTCCATCTTTTTGGAAAATTAAATTTAAAAGTTATTGAAGGGGGAGGAAAGTTTTTTCTTTTGGGCATAGGGGGAAACCCCCTTTTGGGGTTGAAGCCCTAGAGATGTGGTTTTGGTTTAATTGGTGGGAAACATAGCCAAAAAAAGCGAATTTAAGGAAATTAATTAGTAAAGGGAGTGAGATATGTCATTTACAATAGGGTTTTCCCAACGTTTTTGGGGGGAAAAGTTGCGCGACTGCTATGTACAAGCGAATGTAATTATCCTGTTTATGAAATTGAAAGAATGGGGAGCAACTAAAAAATTTACAAAACGAAAGGTTTGATGGGAAAAAAGGCTTAAAGGGTGGAATCGAAGGGGTTTTTGTGGGGGATCGGCCGCGGCGTGTGTGTTGAGGAACAACACGGGGACGTCGCAAAGCATGGAGTTAATGGGTTTTGAATGTTCGGGTAGGTAGGGCGGGGTATAGAGTGAATCAGGAGTTGACGACCGGAGGGTAGAGTGGGTAATAGATCGGGTTAATTGAAACGCAAAAGTGGGGGAAAAAGGGAAAAATTGCATTGCATAAGGGTAGGTTTGTGCTTGTAGCTGGAGGAGCATGATCGTTTGTGTTGGGGGGCCGATAACGGAGGGGTGGATTGGGAGGCTTTATCTGGGCCAATTGGGAAGGGGCCCGGAATTGAGGGTTGCCCAGCGACTTTTTATCTTAAAAATTGGAACGTTTTAAAGGGGTTTTGGTACGTTTATTCAATATAATGAAGGGGGAGGGGGTTTTAGGGGAACAAAAAAGGGTTGGCTGTGGTCGTCCTAGTCCTAAAGGCGACCCATTAAGGGTTAAAGTTTATCGTGCAATCTCGTTTTTATGGGGGTGACTAAAAATTTTTTTGGAAGGATTTGGCAAAAAGAAAAAAAAAAAGTCCTGGGCAGAGTGATTGGGACGGGGACAATTGGGGTGCCGGGCGGGTCTATTATGAAGGCCCGGGTATATTAGAAGTTTTTGAAAAAAGGTAAGATTAGGAAAGGGGGGGGGTATGGTTTAAGATTGGGAAGGCGGATATGATGTGGGGAAGGGAGACGTTTGGAAACATGAGATGGCGGGGTTTGGGTGCGGGAAATTATATCTGGGCCAAATTAATGTATCGGAGGCCCCTTGCGTGTGCGGGTGAATGGGAGGTTGGGAGATCGAATTCAGAGGGGAAAGGGGGTTTTTGCGTAAAGGGTTTTTCCCTTTTCCCCAAAAATTTTTTTTGTTGTTTTCAAGATCCCTTTTTAGGGGAAAAGGGTTTTTGGGAAAAGCAAAGGGATGGGAAAAGAAAGGGGATGGGGGGGAGGGGGCTTGTTGGATATGTCGCGATACGACGATTTTGGTGAAGAAAAAAAATTTTTGATTGGGGTAGAAACGTTAGTGAAAGTTTTTGAAAAGCTACGGGCTACGATAAAACATGGGGAAAAAAAAGTATATGAATCTTGGAAAAGGGGTCACGTGGGGGAGGGAATGGTTGCTGAAAGGGGAAAAGGGTGGCCCAAAATAAAGATATTGGGTGTTTATGTAAATGTTTTAAAGTTGACAGCAAATAAATTCCGTGCTTTTATCGTTGACATGTTCTGAAGCGCCCAGTGGTTTAAGAGTGCTAATTTAAGTTTGCAAAAAAGGGTGTTAAACAATGTGCTTTATTAAAAAAACTATGGCATGTTCGGTAATTTTTTCCGATACTTCGTTGTGAGTAAAAAGGCAAAAAAAAAAGTGTTTTTGTTCATTTGGGGAACGGGGGAGCGATGGTTAAGTAAGCGGTTTTCACACCCCGGTTGGCCGGGGGGGGGTCTTATAGATGTAAAAAAAGAGGAAAATAGTAGGTATTTAAAAAATTATAAGCGGGAGGGGGGGGTTGAAAGGAGACGGTTTTCATAGAATCAAGGATAGGCGCGGGGGGGGGGGGGTAGGGAGTTCATGATAGGTGGGCAATGTTAGGGGTATTTATAACTGGGGGATCCTTTACATATTAAATTGGAAATCTTGATGGGGCAGATGGAAAGGCTTTGTAGCGGGGGTTTAAAAGGAGTATATCCGATGTATGATTGGCGAAAATTTGGGGGCGTTTAAAAAAATTTGCTTTTTAAAAACCAAAGTCAAGAAGTTATGTATAGATTTTTACAGGGAATATTGCCGGGGGAATGGTTTTATTCTATAAGAAATACAGAGGATGGTGAATGAAAGGGAAAATTGGGGAGGATTGGCGACTATTTTTTTAAACGGTTTTTTTTTGCGATTGTATTAAATTTATAAGGGTTTGGAGGGGGAAGGGTTTTAAGGTTAGGGGGGGGGAGGGGGTTTGCAGGTTTTGGGGGGTTTTAAGTTTAGATAAAAAATGGGGTGAAAAAAAGGGGTTGGAATGCGTTTGGGTATTAAATTTGGGATTATTAACATGAGTGGGCTATGGGGAGGCGGACTGCGTGCAAGAATTAAGCTTGGCAGCAACTTTTTTAGGCACGGGGTTAGGAATAAAGGGGTGTAGGGGGAGTGGGAGAGAATTTTAGTGGGGGGGGGTTATCAAAAATTTCATTAAGGGATTTATGGGTTTGCAAATGGGGTAAGGGGACAAACGGGCTATTTTTCCTGATTGGGTGTGAGCATGGGTGCGTTTATAAGGATGTATAATTGAGTTTTGTATCTATGGGCAATTGGTTATTGCCCCGAGGTTTCAGGAAAAAAAAGTTATATTTTAGAAATGTTTTTGTAACATTCATATTATCTTTATCATGCTAATCATTTCAAGATTTAGATAAAAAATTTTCAATGACTCAAATTTTTATAGGGTCTTTAAAAGATTTTGATTCAAGTGTAATGTTTATAAAAAAAAAAAAAATTTTTCCTAGCATAAGTATGGTTTTTATTTTGTTATATTTTATGCTTGTTACAGTGGCTTTTCAGAAATATTATTTTTACATGAAATATTTGATCATTTTTTTTTTGTTCCGTGAGATTAAAATTTCACATCGAGTTTTGTTTTGTTATATGGGTTTTTATTGTGCTTTAGTTTTTTCCCTTTCCCTTCTTTGTATCCTAAAACCTATGATTTTAAACTGTGATAATCGCAAAATTAATGTTTGGTATCGGGTGCTTTTTAAGCACCTGGATCTTAGATTTTCTCTCATAGTGTGTGTTGACAGGGAAAAAACCTTCACCTATTGTGTTGGTATGGTTCATTGTGCGTTTTTTAGTTTTTTTTTATATCTTTTTTTATTTTACAATCTTTTTAATTTTTCCCTGTTTGATGTTTTGTATAAAAAACCCTTTTTTAGAGATGTTTTTTAAAAAAAAAAACAATATCACTGTAAGTTAGTGTTAGTGTGGTGTATAACCCTGTTATACGGTGGTTTTGTGAGAGTGATTAAAAATTGTAATATACAGTGTGTTGGGGGTGTGTGTATTACCACTGTGCAGTATGGTATCAATAAACCACTGGCAGTAAGGTATCAATTTACCACTGTGCAGTATGGTACAATATTTCCACTGTGCTATGGTATCAAAATTACCACTGTGCAGTATGGGTTTTTAATATTACCACTGGCAGTATGGTATCAATATTAGGGGCTCGGGTTAAATGAAAATTTTAGTGCAGTAAGTTTTGTCGTGTATCTTTTAATATATTTCTGCTATTGTACGCACTGTTTTAAAAAAAAAATAAAAAAAAAAAAAAAAATTTTTATAAGTTAACAATGTAATGGGAATAGGATTGTTTTTTAAAATCCGATGTCAGGATTTTTTAATTTTCTTGTGACTCTGTTTGTGTTGGGTTTTTAAAAAAAATATATAAAAAAAACTCTGGGTGTATGAATCCTGTGTTTAGGAAAATTTAAAACACCCTGAAGAAAAAGACTCATTCAAAAGGGTTCAAGCTGTTTGAAGCCCCGAAGCTGGGTTCAGAAACTTATTTTTTCCCCCCTGTGGTTGTAGCAGTACTACAGGGCGGTCCCTATCCTCTCCTCCTTAGGTAAAATACACGAAATGTGATATCTTTCAGTTTATATACACCCAATGAGTGTATTTTTGTATACAAATCGGGGGTGTAACTGGTGTTTGCTTTAATTTATATTTCATTTTTGAAGTATATAATTGAGAAGTGTAACCACTCGGGATAACAAGAAAAATCTCTGTGTTATTGGTGTATCCAGGTAATAAATGTTTATAAATTGCGGGAGTTTATTGCGGGAGTGTTATCGCGGGAGTGCTACGGGGGGTTTTATAGGGGGGGGTTATTGCGGGGTTTATGGGGGAGTGTTTTCGCGGGAGGGTTTTTTTCGGAGTATTATCGCGGAAGATTATTAAGGGAGGTTATCGGGAAGTGTTTTTGGGGGAGAGTTATAGGTAGCGTTATCCCCGGAAATGTTATTGCGGAAGTATTACGCGTGAGTGTTACCGCGTGGTTTACCGTTTACACTAGACTACGGTGAACTTATTATCAAGATAGGTGAATTTATTTCACTGTACGGTGAACTTATTTTCCTAGACTTTCCCTGAAATTATTATAAAAAAACTACGTGAATTTTTTTAATCACTAGACTACCGGAACTATTAATCACTAGACTACCCTGAACTCTTTCAAAAGACTACCGTGAACTTTTATCACTAGATACGGTGAACTTATTATCACTGACTACCGTGAATCATTAAACACTAACTCCGTGAACTCATTTATAGACTACCGTGAATTATTATCACTAGACTACCCTGAATTTTTATCACTAGACTACCGTGAACTCATTAATCACTAGACTACCGTGAACTTTATCACTAAACCCTGAACTCAAAGTACTAGACTACCGTGAAATCATTATCACTAGACTACCTGAACTTTTTTCACTAGCTCCGGAACTTATTATCCTAGACTACCCTGAACTCTTATCATAGACTCAGTGAATTTTATCACTAGTTACCGTGAACTATTATCCTAACTACCTGAACTCTTCAATAACTCCGTGAACCATTATCACTTGATACCGTGAACTCATCATAGACTACCGTGAAACTCATTACTTAGATACCGTGAACTTAAAATCACTAGACACCGTGAAAATCATTATCATAGACTACCGTGAAATCATCATCACTAGACTACCGGAACTTAATAATCACTAGTACCGTGAACTCATTTCACTAGCTGGGGGAATATTATCACTAAGACTAAACCCTGAAAATTATTATCCTAGCTCCGTGAACTTTTTCACAACACCGGTGAACTTATTACTAGATCGGTGAACTTTTTATCACTAGACTCCGTGAAAACATTATCACTAATACGGGAACTTTTATCACTAAATACCCTGGGACTTATTATCCTAATACGGGGAACTTATTATCCCAGGGGCCCGGTGAACTTAATCATGACTACGGTGAACTCATTATCCTAGATAGGTGAACTTTTTATCACTACTACCGGAACTTATTATCACTGACTACGGTAACTTTTATCCTAGACTTTCGGTGAACTTATATCACTAGATCCGTGAACTTTTATATTTCACTACGTAAAATTAACTAGACTACCGTGAACCATTAAACACTAACTACCGTGAACCTTCACTAGACTCCGTGGAAATTTTATCACTAGTACGGTGAACTATTATGACTAACACGGTGAACTATTATCACTAGATACCGTGAATTATTCACTAATACCCCCTAACTCATTAAACCTAAAAACCGTGAACTCATTATCACTAGACTACCGTGAACTTTTTATACGACACCGTGAAAATTTTTATGACAGAAACCGTAACTTATTTGACTAGACTACCGGAACTTATTATCACTAGACTACCGTGAAATTTTTATCACTAGCTCCGGAACTTTTTGTCATAACTCCCCCTAACTTTTAAACTAGACTACCGTGAACTTTTTATCACTAGATACCGTGAACTTTTTTTCACAGATACCCCTCTTTTTTTACTAGATACCGTGAACTTATGATAGGATACCGGAACTTATTATCCTAGACACCGTGAATCATTATTCACTAGACTACCGTGAACCCTTATCACTAGACTACCGTGAACTCATTATCATTTTTACCGTGAACTTTTAAAAATCACTAGACTACCGTGAAGTATTAATCACGATACGTGCCCCTCATCACTAGATCCGGAACTTAATAATCACTAGGTAAAAGTGAACTCATTATCACTAGACACCCTGAAATCATTTTTCCACACTTTCCGTGGAACTCATCACACTAGGATACCCTGAAATTTTAATCACTAGACTACCGTGAAGTCATTTTTCATAATACCGTGAACTCTCACCTAGACTCCGTGAATTAATAATCCTAGGCTCCCTGAACCATTATCACTAGACTACCCTGAACTTATTATCATAGACTACCGTGAACTCATCACACTAGACTACCGTGAACATAATCCCAAAGACTACCGTGAAGTCATTAATCACTAGACACCGTGAATCATTAATACTGGGTATCGTTAAATCATTTCACTAGACTACCGTGAACTTATTATTCTCTAGCTTTTCCGTGAACTCTTAATTCACTAGACTACCGTGAACTTATTTCACTAGACCACCGTGAAGTCATTAAACACTAGCTACCGTTTAAAATCTTAATCCTAATGCCGTGAACTCTTTAATCACTGACACCGTAAGTATTAATCACTAGACTACCGTGAAATCTTATCACTAGACTCCGTGAAATATTATCACTAACATCTTGAATCATTAATCCTAGATACCGTGAACCCCCCCTTAATCCTAGGCACCGTGAAAACCCTCACTAGACTACCCTGACTTTAATCACTAGATTTTCCGTGAACTTATAATCACTAACCACCGTGAAATCATTAAACACTGACTTCCCTGAAATCATTTAATTACAGACTACCGTGATCTTATTTTTCACTAGATACCGTGAACTCATTAATCACTAGACCACCGTGAAGTCATTAATCACTAGAAAAGTGAAATTTTTTATTCACTAGACCACCGGAAGTCATTAATCACAGACTAAAGTGAACTTTTTAATCACTAGCCACCGTGAAGTCATTAATCACTTGCTTCGGAAAAACTTATCCTAGACTTCCGGTTTTATTATTCACTAGACTACCGTGAACTCATTTAAACACTAGACCACGTGAAATCATTAAAAACTAGAAACCGTGAAAACATTAAATTCTAGATACTGAACTCGTTAATCATAGATACCGAAAATCATTAATCACTAGATTCGTGAACTCATTAATCACTAGATTCCGTGAAATCATTATCACTGATACCCCTGAAAAACATTTTAATTACTGACTACCGTGAACTCGTTTTTTCCTAGCTACCGTAAACTTTTTAATCACTAGACAACCGTGAATCTTAATCACTAGATTACCGTGAAATCATTATCACTAGATACGTGAAAAATTAAATTTTAGACTACCGTGAACTCTTAATCACTCACCGTTAAATCATTAATCATAGACTACCCTGCTCATTATCACTAGTTACCGTTAAATCATTATCACTAGACACCCTGATCTTTTTATTCACTAGACTACCGTGAATCATTAATCACTGATACCGTGAAAACCTTTTAAAACTACCCTAATTCATTTTTCACTAGACTACCGTGAAAATAATTAATTCAAAAGACTACCGTGAAATCATTATCCTAGACTACCCTGATCTTCTTATTCACTAGATACCCTGAATCATTAATCACTAGACTACCTGAAAACCCTTAACACTACCGTAAATTTATTATCACAGATACCCTGCTCATTATCAGAAAACACCGTGAAATAATTTAAACAAAGACTACCGTGAATTCTTATCATAACTACCCTAATCATTATCACAGACTACCGTGAACTCATTAATCCCTGGACTACCGTGAATCTTATCATAGACTACCCTTTAATATTAATCCCCGGATACCCTGAACCTTAATCATTGACTACCGTGAACTCTTATCCTAAACTACGTGAAATCATTCCTATACTACCGGAACTCATTAACCCTGGACTACCGTGAACTATTTTCACTAGATAACCCTGAATCATTAATCACTGACCACCGTAAGTCTTAATCATAGACTACGGTGAACTCTTTATCATTAGAAATGAGAAAAATGCATTTATTAAAAGATAAAATATTAATTTTCTTTTTAAACTATACAAGATGTGGTATGTAATTATTATCTTAACTCAATAACTAAGATGACTCACCGTCTCCATACAAGTTGCTGTTGGATTCTGAGCAATGTGACCTTCTTTCCCAACTCTACCTTACGGGAGAACTGAATAGTATAATATATTAAAACTAAACTGCTTTAACGTTCAAAGTTTGGAAAATGTACCCCTACTAGAGTAAAAAAAAAATTATTATATATTTATATAAATATTATATAATTTTTAATAAAATTTTTATTATATATATATATTTATTATTATATATTATTTATTAATTTAATAATTTTATAATTTTATATATATTAAATTAAAAATTTTTATATTTTATTTTATATAATTATATATTATAAAATTTTTTTTATATTATATATATATATATATTATATAAATATATATATATTTATATATATAAATATATATATATTATATATATATATATATATTTATATTATAAATATATATATATATTTATAATATTTTTAATATATATATATATATATATATAAATATATTTTTATATAAAAAAGAAAAATCTACAAATTAGCAAAAAATGATGGAACTGTGTATTGGGGGCCCAACGGGAGAGGTTTAGGGAAATCAACCTGACGAACTGGAGGACAGGAGGATATGGGGGACATGATACGACATAAAAATACTGGAGGAATTGACAAAATGGGGCAAAGAAGGATGTTCCAGAGAGGGACACGCAACAAGGGGACCGTTGGAAGTTGAAGACACAGATGAAACCAGGAAAGTTAGGAAGTATTTCTTCAGCCACAGAGTAGTCAGGAATGGAATAGTTTGGAAGCGTGTGTGGAGGCAGGATCTACACAGCTTTAAGAAAAAGGTATGAAAAGCTGCGGGTTTGGGAAGGGGACCTAGAGCGAGCAGTTAAGAGGCGGGGGAGGAGTTGGACTCGACCCCCTTAACCCCAACTAGGGGGATACAACTAGGGGACACAGCAC